>PNEQ01058234.1:0-14782 GCA_003012365.1 Medauroidea extradentata | reverse complement strand
TAGAAATATAACGAAGTTATAGAGCTTTTCTTATTTTACGCCGCCATCTTGGAAAATGGCGTCCAGCACGGAATGTCAGTGTGTCTCCCGATCTTATATCATTCTTCCTGATCTAAAGAACATGTCTACCAAGCGGCACCTTCTTATCACGATTTGCAGTTTCCTTGTGATATATTGGGCGAACCACAGCAACTACTAAGCGTACTGCGCATGCAAAATTATATTAAGGCAAGAAAATGTCACAGACTAATAATGAATAAGCGACCTCCTGAACCTAAACACTTAAAAAAGGTGTAGGAAAACCGGCCTATTAAATTTATATAACACAGAACACACGCTTATATTACAGAGTACGTTAGTGTAAAACAAACAGTTTTTAGTAGACATTAACATAGACAAAAATATTACGTTAATATGAAGCAATTATCTTAATAAGTAAAAAAAATCATTTTAGTGAAAATCTTCACGAAGGTAGAATTCTTGGACACATAAAGTGAGGTACATGAACGAAGAGGCCTTGTGTAAAGAAAGTGGTTCGGAGAGGTGGTCTACATAGTTTGCCTGAATGTACCGACACAGCACAGAAGACAATTATTACAACGCAATCTGGTGGTCTAAATTATGTGCTGAATATATTTAATATATTGACGTGCTAAAACATGTGGCTTGATTAACACAGAGGAGTGCAAGCCTGAATGACGAGCATAACATACAACGAATAGATATGTGGAGACTTGCACTAGGTAAGGTAATCTAATTGACTGCCGCAGTGTGGTGGAGACTTGCTGAACGTAAGGTAATCTAATAGACTGTTGCAGTCAGGAGGAGACTTGCTCTAGGCAAGGTAATCTAATTGACTGCCGCAGTCTGGTGGATAATTGCTATAAGTAAAGTAATCTAATTGACTGCCGCAGTCTGGTCGAGACTTGCTCTAGGTAAGGTAATCTATTTGACTGACGCAGTCTGGTGGAGACTTGCTCTAGGTAAGGTAATCTAATCTAATCCTGCAGTCTAGTAGAGACTTACTCTAGGTAAGGTAATCTACTTGACTGCCGCAGTCTCGTGGGAACTTGTTCTAGGTAAGGTAATCTAATTTATTGCTGCAGTCTGGTGGAGTTTCGGTCCAGGTAAGGTAATCTAATTGACTGCTGCAATCTGGTGGAGTCTTCCTCTAGGTAAGGTAATCTAATTGACTGCCGCAGTCTGGTGGATAATTGCTATAAGTAAAGTAATCTAATTGACTGCCGCAGTCTGGTCGAGACTTGCTCTAGGTAAGGTAATCTATTTGACTGACGCAGTCTAGTGGAGACTTTCTCTAGGTAAGGTAATCTTAATTGAATGCTGAAATCAGGTTTAGACTTGCTCTAGGTAAGGTAATCTAATTGAATGCTGCAGTCAGGTAGAGACTTGCCATAGGTAAGGTAATATAATTTAAGCTGCAGTCAGGAGGATACTTGTTGTAAGGAAGATAATCTACTTGACTGCTGCAGTCTGGTGGAAACTTGCTCTAGGTAAAGTTATCTCGTTGATTGACGCAGTTTGTTGGAGACTTTCTGTAGAGAAGGTAAACTAGTTGATTGCAGTCTAGTGGAAACTTTCTGCAGGTAAGGTAATATAATTGACTGCTGCAGTCTGGTGGAGACTTTCTGTAGGTAAGGTAATCTAATTGACTGCAGCATTCTGGTGGAGGCTTGATCTAGGTAAGGTTACCTAATTGAATGCTGCAGTCAGGTGGAGACTTGCGACAGGTAAGGTAATATAATAGAATGCTGCAGTCATGTGGAGACTTGCTGTAAAGAAGGTAAACTATTTGACTGCCCCAGTCTGGTGGAAACTTGCTCTAGGTAAGTTTATCTAGTTGAATGCAGCTGTTTGTTTAAGACTTTCTGTAGAGAAGGTAAACTATTTTATTGCCGCAGTCTATTGGAGACTTTCTGTAGGTAAGGTTATATAATTGACTGCTGCAGTCTGGTGAAGGCATGCTCTAGGTAAGGTAGTCTAGTTGATTGCCGCAGTTTAGTGGAGACTTACTGAAGGGAAGGTTACTAGTAGATTGCCGCAGTCTGGTGGAGACTTGCTGTAAGGAAGGAAAACTAGTTGATTGCCGCAGTCTTCTAAATACTTGGTGTAGTTAAGGTAATCGAAATGACTGCTGTAGTCTGGTGGAAACTTGCTGCAGGGAAAATAATCTAGTTGACTGCTGCGGTCTGGCAGAGATTTGCTGTAGGGAAAGTAATCTATATGACAGCAGAAGTTTGGTGGAGACTTTCTGTAGGGAAGGTAATCTAGCTGATTGCCGCAGTCTGGTATAAACATGCTCTAGGTAAGGTTATCCTTTTGACTGGCGCAGTCTGGTGGAGACTTGTTTTATTTAAGTTAATCTAATTGACTGGCACAATCTGGTGGATACTTGCTCTAGGTAAGGTAATATAGTTGACTGACACACACTGGTGAAGACTTGCACTTGGCAAGTTTATCTAGTTGACGGTCGCATGCCTGGTATAGACTTTCTGTACAGAATGTAATCTGGTTGACTGCCGATGTTTTGTTGAGACTTTCTATAGGTAAGTTTATGTAGATGATGGGAGTAGTTTGGTAGATAATTGCCATAGGTAGACTTATCTATTTGATAGCCGCATGCCTGGTGGAGAATTGTTGTAGAGAATGTAATTTAATTCTCATCTTCCCTTCAGGGGAGACTTGGTTTAGTTAAGGTAATCTAATTTACTGGCGCAGTATGGCGGAGACTTGACATAGGTAATTTTATCTAGTTTATGGACGCATGCCTGATGGAAATTTGCTCAAGGTATGGTAATATAGTTGACTGCCACAGTTTGGTTGTAACTTGCTCTAGGTTAGTTAATCTATTTGCTGGCCGCAGTCTAGCAGAGACTTGCTCTAAGTAAGTTTATCAGTTGACGGCCGCATACCTGGTGTAGACTTGATCTATGTAAGTATATATAATTGATGGCCGCTTGCCTGGTGGAGACTTTCTGTGGAGAATATGATCTAGTTTATTGCCGCAGTCTGGCGGAGACTTACTCTAAGTAAGTCTATCTAGTTGACGGCCACAGTCTGGCGGAAACTTGCTCTAGGAAAGATTTTTCTAGTTCCCAGCCACATGCCTGGTTAAGATTTGCTCTAGGTAAGTTTATCAGTTGACGGCCGAATGCCTGGTGTAGATTTGCTATAGGTAAGTACGTATAATTGATGGCTGCATGCCTGGTAGAGACTTACTGAAGAGAATATAATCTAATTTATTGCCACAGTCTGGTGGAGACTTACTCTAAAGTTTACGTAGTTGACTTTTGCAGTCTGGTGGAGACATGCTCTAGATAAGTTTATATATTTGTCGTCCACATGCCTACTGTAGACTTCCTCTAGGTAAGTTAATATAGTTGACTGCTGCAGTCTGGTGGAAATTTGATCTAGGTAAGGTTATCTGGTTGACTGCCGCATTTATGGTGTGACTTGCTCTAGGATATGTATTCTAGTTGACGGGCGCAGTCTGGTGGAGATTTGCTCTACGTTATGTAATCTAGTTGACTGTCGCAGTATGGTAGAGATTTGCTCTAGGTAAGGTAATCTATTTGACTGCCTCAGTTTAGTGGAGACTTGCTCTAGGTAAGTTTATATAGTTGACTGGAGCCGTATGGTAGAGACTTGCTTCAGGTAAGTTTATATAGTTGACTGGAGCCGTCTGGTAGAGACTTGCTCTAGGTAATTTAATGTAGTTGACTGGCGCATGCCTGGTGGAGACTTGTTCTAGGTGAGGTAATCTAGTTGACGGCTCTGGAATCCAAGTGGTGATTACTTCACGTCATCTCCGGCACAGGGTAGGAGCTAGTGTCTTGAAGAACTGTGGTAGGACGGATGACACGCCTGGCGGGGAATGTAGGGGGAGAGGGTTCGCTGGCAGGGAATCCGGCAATATTAAAATTTTGTTGCATCCCGTCAATTGAAAAGAGGAATTAATCGGGCAGAAAGGCAATCTGCGGGGGGTCCTAGGTTCTCGCCGGGCCGACAAGGATTGATAGCAGTCTTGTCTGGAGGGGAGCAGAGGCGATGCCTGAAGGCAGTCGCCCAACCAAGAAGTTCATAATAAGAGCAGCAATGTTCTTCCTTCCTGCCAACGACAACACTGCTGTAGAAATTTTACTTAGATCCGGGCTGCTCGTATGTTAGTTGTACTAGTGGTACCTCGTCCTACCTTGAAGACACTACACTATGCCTATGTATGTCTTCACGATCTCTGCTGGAACTTCTGTCATGACTGTTATTTACATCGTACAGTAATCCCGCGTAAATTTGGTGCCAACACAGTCATTGTGCTCAATCTCCGTCATACACACGCCAACAAACAAGTCAGTCGACGCGAGTCTGCAACATAACAGGGATGATGTGTTGTTCTTCTTGAAAACAACACGTGTGCTGAAATAGAACTGTCCATGCTTATTAGTATAGCTACTAACCAAACTACGCCATCGTATTGTAGGCTAACTTTCCGCTTTTGGCGCTGCGCCTAGAACACTCGCCTCCACCAAGACGATACGGGCTCGATTCCCGGCGGGGTCGGTCCCCGGTTTTCGCTTGTGGGAATCGTACCGGTCGATGCCGCTGGTCGGCGTGTTTTCTCGGGGATCTCCCATTTCTCCGTCCCTTTATTCCGTCGCTGCTCCCTGCTCATGTAATGACAACCCTCACTAACGGTAAATACCTACTGTTCTGTTTACTGTTTACTGACATAAAGAAGAATATTCACGTTTTTGACCGGACGCGCTGTAGTCGGTGATTTGGGCATTTACCGTTCGTGATAGCCGCACAAAAAGTTTGCAAACAATATTGAAACATAATTAAACCATTTAATGTGTTTGAAGGGAATTTATGCGTGGAAAAATACAAAATTGTTACACTGCACATCCTGCCGGGTAGAGTTGCCACTGAGGTTATATTGCGTGAAGTCACGTGTACCGTCTACGATGCTAGTAGTTGCAACTGAGATTACATTACGCGAAGTCACGTGTACCATCTACAATGCTAGTAGTTGCCACTGAGGTTACATTGCGTGAAGTCACGTGTACTGTCTACAACGCTAGTAGTTGCAACTGAGGTTACATTGCGTGAATTCACGTGTACTGTCTACAACGCTAGTAGTTGCAACTGAGGTTACATTACGCGAAGTCACGTGTAGTGTCTACAACACTAGTAGTTGCAACTGAGGTTACATTACGCGAAGTCACGTGTACCATCTACAATGCTAGTAGTTGCAACTGAGGTTACATTGCGTGAATTCACGTGTACTGTCTACAACGCTAGTAGTTGCAACTGAGGTTACATTACGCGAAGTCACATGTAGTGTCTACAATGCTAGTAGTTGCCACTGAGGTTACATTGCGTGAAGTCACGTGTACTGTCTACAACGCTAGTAGTTGCAACTAAGGTTACATTACGCGAAGTCACGTGTACTGTCTACAACGCTAGTAGTTGCAACTGAGGTTACATTATGCGAAGTCACGTGTAGTGTCTACAACACTAGTAGTTGCAACTGAGGTTACATTGCGTGAAGTCACGCGTACCATTTACAACGCTACTAGTTGCAATTGAGGTTATATTGCGTGAAGTCACGTATACCGTCTACAACGATTGTTGAAATTTTTGAAATTGTTAATATTTTTTAATTTGATTTCAAAATCCAGCATTTTTATTAAATACAAAAATATTTTATTTTTTGTTTTTATACATGTCAAATCATAGCCTACAATATTGTTATGCACTGTGATTTTTTTCGGTTTGGTATATCAGTTAGTTTTAGTGGCGAACTTAAAACCGTTATGTGCAATTTTTGACGTTAACGACTTATTACGCAAAAACTATGAGAGATACAAAAATTTACTATGAGGAAGATTTAATCACAATTTATGTCTAAAACGAGAAAAAATGTTTGGTACAAATACAAAAATAAATAAAGAAGTTGAAAACTGAGGTGATTCGCGCCCTTAACACGCGTGGATGGGCGGTACGTATTTGTGGGATGTCCAGTTTTTGGTGGCTGAACTCGGAGTGTTGAACTATAATGAGTAAACTAGTTAGCGTACAGAAGTTTCAAATATTAAAGATAGTTACTGGAGAAGTGAAGAGTATGATGTAGCAACTGCTAGCTGTGTAGTGACAAGTTTTCTACGTAGGACTGTAGGGTCAAGGTATCTCGCCTCACGCTCCATTAGACAACAACCACACAGAGGGGACACGTTATCGGCAAGTCATCACTGCTGACCAGAGTCACCACACTTGGTTATCCTGCCAGCCTGCTACAATGAATGACTGTCATTTCTCTGCGCCAGTCGGCAACAACTTTCTATCCATTGTCGCCGGACACTCCCGCTATCTACAACCTCCACATCCTCGCAATAATCGCGCCCTCTGTGAAAAATGGCACGAACACGCTTTGTTCGCCCACCTTGGCATACGTGTCTCTCTCCCACACCCACACTTCTAGCATGGTGTCTGTTATATTTCATTCTCATTACCACTCGTAGCTGGACCAAGCATTACCTCGCTCGCTGTTACAGTAGCTCCACGCCGACATTTAGTTACCAAAACACGACATGCTGTACATAAACGTCCTGTATCCATAATTATAGCAACACTATGTGGTTCCGTCGATTCCTGTGTTCTAACATATACCTCCGTGCCAATTGTACCCATTACACTGACCAACTATCTCACATTATACGTCACTAATTTATATTTTATCGTTTAAAGTTGTCTTTTATAAACTGGTACACAATAATTCAGATTTCCACATGTAACATGTAATTCATAAAGCCATCAAGTTGCGAAATTGTTTGAGCAATTAAAATAAGTAAAATATGTAGAGAAATGACCTACCAGTTAACTTTCAGATTGAAGATTACGGTGGGACTATATACGTACGATTCAGCTATGCACGGAAAACGTTAGTCATTCAAACAGAAAGCAACTAAATGCAAGAGAATCCCTAATGTAACGTGCACACATTAAAATCTATCATGTCGTCAGGTTGATCCACAAGGAATCTGCGTCTATCGATGTACTAAAGTGTTTTGTAAGATATTCTGAAACACAAGCATTTTCATGAAGTGTGTGAAATATGTCTTTGTCAGCAAAGTAATTTTGGAATATGTTTTATTATTTGAGAGGATTTATTTACGTCTCCGTATTTACGCCGTTTGGCCTTCTAAGGAACGACTTACAACCATCCGAACCTAAGTGATCAAACATCCATGCTGGTACTGGGATTCGAACCTATGATCTCTCGTACCGTAGGCTGCCATTCTACCGATTATGCTAAAGAGGCAAGCTAAACGAGCGTTGCTAACCTACACTCTGAATCAGCTTGCAGAGCATTTGTGTAAACATGTATAAATGGCTAGTGCTCAGACAGCGTAGTCGCGTGTGCTTAACCTTCTGTGTCTGATCGCCGACCACCGAGTCAGAGGATAACAGATATCTTCCTGACGTGGTAACTAGGCATAGTGTATTTGTGCAATTGCACGTAAGGCAATGACGTCCAGTCAAATAGTGAAAGGTTTGGGCAAGTGAGGCATAAATATATTTGGTCAAGATCTAGTTCCTCACTGTAACATCCTGAATTAAAATTACTTGTAAAAGGCCATTCAAATAATATGTAAGAGTGAGTAGGTATACGTTGTCAAACAACGCAGTGACATGTAGCGTTTGTAGCCCATAAACGTCACATTTACTTTTACAAATGTGGGACACAATTGTTCCCACACATTATGCGTTATTGTGTTCAGTCAAAAAAAAAATCTGAATGACAAAAGCCAATAAGCAGAAGAATACATACAAGGCTAAACAAGTAATGTTTGCTCCGTGTTAACATCATTTGATACATGATTTCCGTAAGTAAGGACATACAAGTTCTTCAACAAGGCCAGTTGTTTATTTCTACTAAATATGTTCATTAATTATTACATTAATATGAACTTAAAACAATAACCATACTCAGAAGTAAAAATGCAGATATGTAAATACTTATCGACATATTTTCCTAGTCTATTTCTTATTGCTTGTGCATCTTAATTTGAAACTGGATTTTCTAGAATCTAGCAGACTCGTAGAGTGATACTCGTCTAAATAAAGATATATTTCCTTAAATGTCAACTACAGTGAATGTAAATATGAAAATGTCACTTGATAGGCAATACATACCTGTCTTCTAATAATTGATTTAAGCCTCTTCTTAAGATAATCGTGAGTGATGCTAGATTGTTATTAATATGTGTGGGTCAGATCTAAAGCCAATCTCTATATGGGTTAGCAACATACCTTTCAAGTAATTTTGTGACATAGTATTAAAGGTGAAATACTTTCGCAAAAAATAAACTTATATTTTAAATTAATTGTAAAGTACATAATTGTAGGATTATGAACACAATGCTCCTATAATAAAGGAACGCTGTCACTGAACGGTGCTAAACATGACAGATGATACTGTTGAACGACGGAAATCTAGAGGTTTTACCTTGCATACTCATAATATTCTCATCAGCTTAGTGCTAAGAACCAAAGTGCAACATCTCAATAAGATAGCTATTCTTCACTTGTGAATACATTACCTCGAATCAATTCCTTTGTTTAAATTCACTCGTAGGTTACTCGAATCTGGAAATGTCTGAAAGTAGACTTTTATCATAACTATACTGTCCATCAGTATGACTTTTTTTTAGTGTAATGTTACCGTGATTTCATCACATATATTTAGTAAACATAGCGGTTAAAACTGCCTCTCTGGGTTCAGGACTCTGGCATCTCCATACTGCGGAAGAAAGTGGAGACTCCTAGTCTGCCTCGGAGGTCGTCGTAATTTCCACGACCCGGCACCCCGTCGTTCCAAGTCTGCCTTCGGGCAGAACACCAATCATCAAATATAGCAGCGAAATAACGATAAGCTTGTCAAAATGATACATAAATTTTTATAGTGTATATGGCTGTCATGAAGAAATGTTCATTCTCCGTGTATGCAGGTGATTACTGTGTGACTGAAATGTTTATCTCAGTAACTACAAATTAACGGAATAAAACGCCTCAGCAGTCGAGTAGAAGATCCACACAAGTTTTAGCTGTGATCCCTATTTCGCAAATATCGTCGTGGAGACTCGCTGTTGTGACACCACAGCTGAAATGTGCCTGCACTCCTGTCTTTAACAATATGCCATTTGACTTTTTCATTATGATTCGTTTGTACCATAAAGTGGTGTATGCATTCGGCTGATGAGTCATAATAGCTTATCTAGCGGTAATAACGTACGTATACGTTTAAAATGAAATAACAATTGTAGTTGTGGTTACTGAATCCAATGGGTATTTCTTTTCTCAATTTCGGTCACGTTAAAATATCCCAATTAGCGGTTCTTTCTCAGTGCTACACGGTCAACACCTGTTGCGTCAAAATTACTAGTGTTTAAATAGCTAAATTACATTACCTGTTTTAATATTCTACAAGCCAACATTACAGGATCACTGCCCAGATTAACAAAAAAAAAAATATTCCTTGTGATTGCTAACATGTAGTGTTTGACCATAAAATTATTTACCAATAGAATCAGAACAGAAAACTAACACAGCTGTACTTGCATTCAGCAGAGCCTAGATTCGGTTAACAGACATCCCATTATATTTTCCGTTTGCCGGACATTCAAGGTTAATGCTTCGAAGATTCCTTGTCTCGTCACTAGGAGATACCCACGATGCATTTCAGAATACTGTGTACACGCTGGCACATTTAGTTCCACGATGGCCCACGTATAATTGCGCCAACTTTTCCTACTGGACTGAATTGATCAGAATTACATCACTCTTGCATTGAAATGTTGTGATTAGAGGAGGGACGTGTGTGCCTAGCAGTTGAATTTGTCCAGTCACAGAAAAAATCTTAGCCATAGTGTTTTGAAACATAGCTTGTCATGATATTCGCACGTGAATAATTTGCGACTTTATTCATTACAGTGTCAGTGAGTTACGAACAGCTTATCGGGCCCAGAATGAACAGACGTCCACCATGTCGCAAAATATTTGGGGATACAGACGTGACACAGACATTAGGACGGCAAACTCAGTCACATATGCAAACAAAATGACATCGATGGGGAGCAACATGGCAGGAAGCGCCTGCCGCCAATCAGCGAATGGTGTCTGCCCTGCTACCCGGCAGCTAGGCCAATAGGAAACATACAGGAGCCAAACACAGGGCTGATAGGAACAGCCTCAGGCAGCTAATAAGCGGTCAGTTGGGCGCAGAGATTTTCGGATAGTAAAACTATTTTCAGATCATAACGCGAGTATTATTTTAATTCGATTATAAAAGATCCCTAGATATCATATAATAATTATAAAAATCACAATTTTCCGTTTTAATAGATTTTGTGGTTTCAAGTCCTTATATTCTGAAAACAGTTTATAATTTATTTATTTGAAAGTTAAGCGTACTACCGCATAGTACTATATAGGTAAACGTCCGATGATAAAACATCTACTCGGGAAAGAAATCCCATAGAATTTTTATGAATAGTTCAGATTTTATTGACCATAGAGTATTCCAGTCGTCCGCTCGAAATCGTACCTTTCCTTGCCCTTTAATGTGAGACAGTAAAAGTGTTAAAAGCTGGAAAACCTAAGCAGTGAAAATAAAAGTTAAATAAATACCAGTACAGTAGCCTCGCAAAAAATCTATGTACTAAAAACCTGCCAGTGAGCACAGAAAATACACTTCCTAAATAGTAAATAGTGTGAGAAGCTTTGATACATTCACAGTCTCACACGCATATATATGCACACTTACACAGAACTTCGTACTTACATACATATAAACAGACACAGACCGAGGTACGTACCAAACTGTAGCTTGTAAATAGAGCACACAGTGATCATTGTTTCTATCACGCCAGCTGACGTACGTATATATGTTTGCTAAACCTATATAGGAACACTACTTGCACTAGTTGCATGAGAGACAATTTGTACAATATATACTTCCTTAACTTACTGTATGTGGCTGAGCTAGACTCTCTCATACTTCCTTATTCTGTACAACATATAAGAACTCACTTCGATATTTTTTATTTCATCTTGTATGACTTACTTTAAATGCAATGGATAAAACTTGAAGAAAATAATATTAAATAATAATTAAAAGGCAGGTTAGTTATTGTCCACTAATATATACAAACTGAAGCAATTCTTACGTCGATAATTACATTTTACTGAACTTAGAAACTCAGTGTATTTTCAAGACCACAGGTCTTGGGTTCATAAAAAACATCTTCAAGACCATCAACCCTTTTAGTTATTGTTTGAACTTACAATACGTTGCTAAGCAGTATGCGGTATGCAGTAATTATCTCATTGTTTACGCCATGATTTAAAATATACAGGAATTTTTTGCTATTTTAGTCTAAAATTAAGTAATTAGTTGTTAAAATGTATTTGAGGAGCGCATCATGATTTGTAGAAGCAAGACAATATAAATAATTGTTAATATGCACTGCAAAAACACTTCGAAATCAACAATCACCATATTTAGACATAAAATAGTTTAACCTCCATTATTTCTTTGTTGCGTGAACTTTCGTTATCAGAAGGCACACTTTCGTAAAAAACAGTGGAGCTAACTTCAGGTTTTATTGTTTGACGTGTAACTAAACATATATTACTTCTCTTGGTTTCCTCAAGTGTAACAGTTCTCCGTATGCTGATGTGTAGAAAATTAGCAATATTCACTATGTATTTGTTCATTAATTAAGAACTAGAGCTTGCTAGACAGAGGCGAAATACGACATCTATAATTGAACAATGAAGATAATATCGTGCATCGTATTTACTTGTGGACAACTGCCTTGAAGATGCTCGAGCATGTGCATCACAATGGTGAATCTCAAACTGTGTATTTCTTGTTCATAAAATCCGCTAAGTAAGACATTCTTTCAAATGAACATTTTGTTACCGCCTCAGGTAATGTCACAATAAATGAAAGAATGAAGATAGTGATGGCCGCTTCAACCAAGACTCACGTGCGACGTCAAGACAGCACGAAGAATATATACTTGCGGAAGTGGAGGGAGATTCCTGAAAGAAAAACACGCCGACCACTGGCAAAGTAATAAAAGGAAGAAACATAAAAAATTTATTCAAAACTAAATATAAACCAAAACTAACTTATAAAATATAGTTTATAAAATTTTATTAACTTGGACAGTACATGTGTTTACTGTTGACACATATATTACACACAACCAACACTAAAATGACTAAACCAGTGAATCCTGAAAACACTTCTCACTCAAACACCACGTAATCTTACATTTTAGCACCTAAAAATTAGTTCGCTGACATGTCACATGGTCAATACAACGTACATTGTTTCTAAAGTCTCACACATTTTGTTCAATCTGCCTTTGATAATACAACAAATAATCACCACATCTGATACAATATATCCAAATTAAGACGTATTTAGAAGTTTAATGTTTAATTATTAGCATAGCACATAATTAGCTAATTAATAAATATCTAATTTTTATTTATAAATTATCCGCATAGGAGTTTCGAAATTCAAAATGCACATACACGATAATAACATATTTAACGTCAAAAGTATAATTTTAAATGTAAACTACGTTCACATAATTCAAGTTTTTTTGTACCATTGGTTTCAAGTTCTTTAATTTATAACGAATAAATGTTCTTTCACATGAATGCAAAAACATGAATACATTTTATTCCATCCAGTAATATTGCGTCGCAGACAGCATACAGACGAATATGAAACCAATAAAGACAGTGAGCCAAGAGTATATGTACTCAATAGATATGAACATAAGAGGCTTACGCACTCTATAAATCTTGTTATCAGGTAACTAATATACAACTGAACAGAACAGAAAATACAAAGAAATATGAAACAATATATATGAAAGCGAAATATCAAGTATGTAGTGTGGCAAGTAAGATATGAACGTTAATCATAATCTCTGTGCGCATGTTGTCCCTCCCCTCACCTCCTCCAACACTCGGAGAGGATTGTGTGACCACGTATGCAAAACCAAGCTGATAGAACGTCAGCTTGATTTACATGAACGCGATACACATACAAGGAATAGACTGCATAATGTAGTCATGGTTGGAAAACATTTAATCATACACCTATGCTCAAAGGACTCATATATATAATAATACATTATATATAATGTACACAAAGAAAGTTTACACAACAGCATGCTTCTAGCACGCCCACAGCAAGGTTTCTGGGCACCTGGGCTGAGATTTGTGAATTTCTGAATGAAATTTTTTTGAAAAATTATTAGCTCTCTACATGTTTAGTTATTGTAAATGTAAATAAAACTCATTTTGCATAAACAAGTATGTTACGGAGCATTCCAAAAATTTAACCATAGTATGGTAACACAGTTAATGCAGACGTATTGCCAGTTGAAAAATGAAAGAATCTAATATTTTTTTTATGTTCAGTGCAAGGGGCCGGGCTCCCATTCAGGCTGGTGCTCGCGGCATTCTGCCCCTCCCCTTGTTTGTAGGCGTACTTGGCTAACAGTCATGCCGTTCCCTGTTTACAATAATTGGACAACTTCTCTTTGAAAACATACAACAACCAAAGGATTGTGTTAAAATTACTCCTTCATTAGAGGTTAAAATTATTTTAAGTGTAATGGACCCATTCATAAAAACTTTGGTTGTGTTCGATTTGGCTGACTAAGTGCACATACCAGACCAGTCTTTCGCCTTGACTGATACTCCTTCCAACGAAATCCTAGCCTGTTTAGTAGTTTTCTCAATAAACTATACTACAGTTCGAAATCCCGTCATTCCGCGAAGCCTTGTTTAATTTAAGTTCGAACTGTTTAACTGACAACTTAGAACTCGAGCAACTTCCTTCTCACGGCACCACACAAAACCGTCAAGTCAATAAGTTTTTTACGTTACAGTTTTTACCCGTAGGTCAGGACGTTGTCGGATTACAGCACAACTAAGACAGCGTGTATAATTTCTGAGACAGTAGTGTGCGCATGTTCTCGTGTATCTCGCCGGATTACAGCACAACTAAGACGGCATATATAATTTCTGAGACAGTAGTGTGCGCATGTTCCTGTGTATCTCGCCGGATTACAGCACAACTAAGACGGCATATATAATTACTGAGACGGTAGTGTGCGCATGTTCTCGTGTATCTCGCCGGATTACAGCACAACTAAGACGGCATATATAATTACTGAGACGGTAGTGCTTGCATGTTCCCGTGTATTTCGCCGGATTACAGCACAACTAAGACAGCGTGTATAATTTCTGAGACAGTAGTGTGCGCATGTTCTCGTGTATCTAGCCGGATTACAGCACAACTAAGACAGCATATATAATTACTGAGACGGTAGCGTGCGCATGTTCTCGTGTATCTCGCCGGATTACAGCACAACTAAGACGGCATATATAATTACTGAGACGGTAGTGTGCGCATGTTCCTGTGTATCTCGCCGGATTACAGCACAACTAAGACAGCATATATAATTACTGAGACAGTAGTGTGCGCATGTTCTCGTGTATCTCGCCGGATTACAGCACAACTAAGACGGCATATATAATTACTGAGACAGTAGTGTGCACATGTTCTCGTGTATCTCGCCGGATTACAGCACAACTAAGACAGCATATATAATTACTGAGACGGTAGTGTGCGCATGTTCCTGTGTATCTCGCCGGATTACAGCACAACTAA
>PNEQ01058227.1:0-20014 GCA_003012365.1 Medauroidea extradentata | reverse complement strand
TATATATATATATATATATATATATATATATATATATATATATATATATATATATATATATATATATATATATATATATAGTCTTGCAGGCTAGCCTGCGGGCCAGTGATCTAGCAAACAGCCAGTACTATAGCTTAAAGTTTTGTTTGATTCAGATGCTTCGTTTAATCGTGGAGTTGTCAAGTACAAAGGCATTCGGCCGGCCGGAATTGATTAGGCTACGTCTGTCAAAATAGTTAATTTATAAATTATTCTTTAATAGAACTATTTCCGGGAGGAATCTGTAACGTAACTTAAAATCAACCTACACTTGAAATCCGTGTTATTTTCAATTGATGTGTGAGTGAAGCACAATGGTTAGAAATGGCCGCTGGTAGAATTACAGGCGTGAAGGCGACATTACAAAAGTTATGCGGCACTAAAAGTTCTCGTCTTTGCGAACACTAGTTCGTCTGCGGCGTGACAAATGATATGATAAAACACTACATGTAAACAGTTCATAGCCACTACATACTAACCTCTAGCACGACACCGAGCCAGGTGGTGCAATGGTAACACGTTGGACTCGTATTACGACACCCGGGTTCCATCCCCGGCTCCGGACATCCCGAGTTCGGTTTCCATAGTTTACCTAAATAACTACAGGTGAATGCTAGGGCAGTTCCTCAACAAAGACCATAATAGACTCCTCTCTCAGCTGTTGTCATTGTACCAACACCGTCTATATGACCTCGCTGACGAAGAGACGTAGCCCACTCAACTAACCTTACCTCTAGTACGACAGCCACACATGTTTACAGTATTTCAGTTGTTTTGTTAATTTCTTATATTATATTTTAAATACCCAATTACATTCCCAAGTTAAGGAATAACTACACATTTGCTTAAACACGTAATGACTAGTATATGATAACCAACGTAAAACATATAAACGCAATCTACTATCAAGTCACAAGTCTCACCAAATTTTCTACGCAAAATTAAACTCCGACTCGAGTAAAATTGATATAACATCAATTCGGTATTTGCTTCGCATCCGCCATTCGTGTCGAGATGACACGACGGAAACCTCTGTGTGACATCGGTGCTGATTGGAGGAAACTTTTATTTTTAATGACGCGTCAATCGTGTCGCTTCTGGCGTGGCTATGTGATTCCACCGAGTGTTGAACCATAAGCAGGGAAGATATTACGGGCGAGTCTTGTCACAACTTGTAACGACACTGACAATACATCAAGATACAGAGGCTGATGTCAATGACAGTAAGGGATTGGACTCGTAGTGGTGGTGGTGGTTGCCCATACATTGGGCAGACCTGGAGAGGACTCCTGCTCTGTGACAGGTCGAAGTGTTGCCTACTAAAGTTCCCAGGAGCAGGCTCGGTGAGTCTGCTAGGGGTAATATAGGTCCCGACTACAACCAAGAGGTGGCTGAGCTGAGGATCTCAGTCTAGGGGGGCATAATGGTGGGCGAGATCCTGGGATGGGTGACCCTGGGCTCTTTCGCTAGTCTATGCTACATATTTGGTACGTGGTCGGAGATACAGTTTACTGCTTCACCAAGGGGTTAGGTGGTTCCAAGCATCTGTTAGCTGAAGTCCACTGCTGTATGTTAGAGTGTGATCTTTCCCCACGCCCATAGGTGGCGGGATGGCCTTCTTGCCAGGAGGCACTGTATACAAAACGAAACAGTCTATGATGTCATATAGATATATCTGTGAAGTCTAGCTTGCAGGTCAGCGTACCCGCGAATTATCCTGCTCTCTAGTAACCATAGACTTGTTCTTGTATGTACAGGGACACTGAAGATTAGTATGTCGCGAAGTTTGCATGTCCCTACAAATCGGCAAATTTTGTACGGTAAGTAAAGCCATTATCTTTAAAAAAAAATTATAACAGCGATAGTGTCTTTTCGTGATGTCACTGTCGTGCAACTTTATTTGAAGCGACAGCATGAAACACTTAGTTTTACTCTCGTCATTTGGCTGCTTCCAATTAATGATGTGTATTATGTAGGTGCCAACTGAAGAGATTGTAACATTTCACTAGTTAAATGATCTACAGGTTAGACTTGGAAATAGGCCTATTGAACCTCCTTTAACCTCAGCTGCTCCATTCAGCAGCAAGTTTCACTTGACAACTGATATGGTCTTTGCTTGGAGGCAGGTCAGAGTTGTCGAACTCTGACCCAACTGAAGACGCAGCAGAAACGTACTTGTGTTTGAAATCTAGCTTGTAGTAAAACATATTCGGTAAAGACCTGCGAAGATCGGTGTTACTCTAGTCTTGACAACAGACCAGACTGCAAAAGTGTTGTTCGCAAGCACATGTCTTAATGGATGGCAATGTCGAGGATTGTAACGAGAAACAATCTGAGACAATTATTCAAAGTTGGACGGTAAAGTAACTAACGTCAAGTAAATCAGTCAAATACGTCAAGGACATAACATACAGATACAGATTGTGCTCGACTATGTACAGATCAGTGGAGTCTAGCCTGCCATCAAAGTGACATAGCATGTGTAGATACTCGGCGAGAGAAGTGCGACAACTGCCGTGTCAAGGACCGGAGACCCGAGGTACATAGATACACATATAGACATGTATAGAGAGTACACATGCCTTGTGGACTAGCGTGGCATGCTTGCATGGTGCGGTTGTCTGAGTGCTGGAGTGACGACCTTACAAGGCAGCGACCTTGGCAAGCGCGGTCAGCGTACTTACCTAGCCTCCAGCCACTGGCCAATCACAACCCTCCTCCCTCCCTGCCTACACCCCCACCGTAGACGCCTAGAGACTGCCCTTCACCTGGGTCCCCTCCTCTCCCTCACCTAGTCCAGGACAGGTCCGTATAAATAACTATAGCTTCTTGCGCCCCCACTCTCCTTTTTTGCTTCATCTGTATTTATCAGGCTTTGATTTTTTTATTTACATCTTTCCTCAGTCCTTTCACCCAGCTCAGGGCTAGTAATCATGAAAAAAAAAAAATGCAACTGCTTATTTCACAAAATGCAACTGCTTATTTTACTTATCATACACTGCAACAAGTTATTTTATTTGTTGTCTGTTATCAGTACGTTTGTCGAAAGTACTAAATTTATTTACAAGTCGTGCTCCTCGTCAATGTGCGATGAATCACAGACGTTCGGTGTGGCAACGAAATTCTAATTGCACGTCTCCTCACAAATATCTTTCATTGCTGGTATATCCCCAGTTTGACTGGGCCAATGAATATTACTCTAACTGCACGTCTCCTCACAAATACCTTTCATTGTTGTAATGTCCCCAGTTTGACTGGGCCAATGATTATTACTCTAACTGCACGTCTCCTCACAAATACCTTTCATTGTTGTAATGTCCCCAGTTTGACTGGGCCAATGATTATTAATGTAGTGATTTGTGACGGTACTTTATTTATTCATCTGAAGACGATCGTACAATTCCGTGGCATACGTTTCCTGTCGGTCATTTCTTCTCCCTTGTAGATGAGAGTCGAGCTTCCTCGCGAGGCGTCAACCTCTGGCAAACTAGTTTCCTTGTCCGTGGACATGCCTTACAACGTCAATCCGTACGTGATCGGTTGTAGAAACACGTTGTCTCCTGCGTAATACATCTATGTTCACGAATCCTTATAGTGCGTTCATATTCTCAACTTAACTTACTTAAACTGCCATAATGTCTCCGTCAAATTAACTTACAATTGAAGAGCGAACCTGTCGGCCTTTATGTAGGACATAACCTCATAACTGAAGAGAGGTAAACTACGTGGGTCCACCGACCTATACGCTATCCTCACATTGTCTACTTGTTGACACGGTGAAACTACATTACTTGTGTGCATTTAGTTGCTTCCTTCTTATTGGCTCAGCGCCGTCCAATGATTCAGGTAAATCAAGAACCAATCACGAAAGTGAAACGTAGCCATATCTGTTTGGTTTCTAGCCTGTGCCCAAAACAAAACGCGCATTTTTCTTTCACTTACACATAACTTGGACCGAGAAATTTCATGGGTTCGACGACCAACCAACTGGACTGCACAGTCCTGTGTAAACTATGTCTTCAGATTCTTGTACATTACCTGCTTCTGCAGTGAGTGTACAGTTGTACATGCGACAAGGTAGCGGCAGTCAGCGAGTGTTTACATGCAGGCTGCTATTGGTTCTCAGTCTTCAAGGAAGAGTTTCAGTAACAAGGACCAATCGCGGAAATTAACATCTTCTCAAACGAATTCACGAAACTTCCGGGACTCTACTCATAACTTATAAATAGAAGCACGAGTATTTCGCTTATTCATCTGGCAACAGCGTAGACTTCTCAGACCTATACACACACTGGCCAATATACACTGGCTTGTAACCGTAACACGCGTTACCACCACGACTTGTTTGCACTGGCTTGCAGGTCGTCAAAGATGTGTTGCAACAGATGTCGTCTGATCTCAGAAGGAGTAATGAAGTATACATTATTGACATTCAACCTAACCTAGAATCAATACGCGCCTCTACTTATAATACACTGGCTACTAACAAGAAGCATTATTTTGACAACAGGTTAGTCACTTAGTTTATTGAACCTGAGTCTATACCTACATGTAACTCACCTAGGTTGCTTAGAAAGGATGTAGATCTTACTTTCGGAATTGTGGACATGTCAGATTTTGAGTGTTTCCTCCTCAGTTATTGGCCTAACTACTCCGTACAGAATATTGTGATCAGCGACCCGACAGTGACAGGAATGTTCATTCCTTCAAATTATACTTTACTCTACGAAATTTTCCTATTTCTAGTCATTAGCCGCGTGTCGTAGAGAGGAGAGGTTTCTCATTTGAGTCTGCCAATCAGAATGAAACTACTGCGACATCGAATATTAGTACTTCACAGGTAGATCATCAAGATGGGTAAAAGCAGTAATCAGCGAGCAAGGAGGCGCAAACGGTAAAAACGTTCGTTGGTCGCGTGTCGGAGGGGACCAGGATTTGATTCCCGGTTCCGGTCAGCTTGATTTCGGTTTTAATGTGATTTTCCGAAATAACTCCAGGTGAATGCTGTGATGATTCCTAAACAAAGGGGATGGCAGACTCATTATTTAGTGTAAAGTTGTATGTAAATGTCTGCAATGGCCTTGAGTCGACAAGACAAACAGTACAATAATTAAAACTCAATTTAATAATACAGCTATAATTATCCGTCCTTGAAATGGGCATAAAATACAACTAATCATGACAAGAAATTAAACGTCCCTACACATGCTACATTTATCTTTGTTAGCGAAAATACATGGTAACCTTGCCCTAACCCAGCTGTCCAAGGCTGGACTATGGTTGGCTGCCGCACATTACATTGAAACAAGATTGCAAAATGTACATGTATGTAGGCTAATTCTCTAAGCTCTTTGGGATAGAGGTTTTATAATTAAAAATAAAAAAGTTTATTATGATAATGATTTACTAGTTCACAAAGCTTACAAAAATACACAAAACAGCAAACAACTTTCACAGCACCCTTATTATGCACACAATTACGACTGTGCCACAGAAACGTTAATTATATTTGACTGTTAAAGCACAAAACATTTTACCATTGATTAAAGATTACAAATCAAAATAAAAGTTCAGCCATATATCAAACCAAGTCTTTCAAATAGTGATAATGTACAACCTTAACAACCCGAAGTGGTGATGACTCGCCATGTACTGCGCAGCACCCCGAGTGCACCACTGTCTTCGCTCTTGAGGTATTCGGTTCGACTTCCGTCGCACACCTCCTTGTTGTCCGCTGACCCGCAGCAGCAGTCCTCTTGCTTCGCCCAATACTGCTCCGAAGGTATGTGCTGCAACTTCACAGTAGACTCTGACGTCACCAAGATGTCTTCACCAGTCTCTCTCCACAAGCGCAGCATCTTCTTCTAGCATGACCAATAGCGAACTGTCTTCAAATCTGTCGATTCGCGGGTTTTATAGTCGGGTAAACAGTCGGGAAATCACCACATTTCACAGGTCTAAAAATATACATTATATTTTGCTTCGGACGTGATTTGAGCCTAGTAGACCAGTCTCATAGGGTTAAAGTGCAGTTGAAACAGGTATCTTTGACGTAGTTCGGCGGGATTCCCATCACGAGGCTGTCCGGCTCGTGAGTCATGGACTAGCCCATAAGATGTTTCGACACAGCCTCCAGCCACCCATCTCGCAGAAACACACAGGCAACAATATATACACATCGTCAAACAAGTATGGTTCAGAGGGAAGGGAGGAAGTGTAGTATCACATCACTCGCCTGCTATATGGCAAGCTACATTCCTGATGACATTGCTACCGAGATTCACTTCTGGTAACATGGCGGACCTTGTCGCTGGTGACTGGTCTCCTCGGGGGTATTCCTAGTTCCCCACTCTTTCATTCCACCGTTGTTCCGTACTCGCCTTATAAATAAACATATATACATATATATATATATATATATATATATATATATATATATATATATATACATACAGGCTGTTTCTTAACTTATGTTACAAACGTTGGGAGGTGATTCCTCATAAAAATTGAGGTATAGTCACGCCAAGTCATTTTCGTCTAGTGCTATTTTTAAGGGAGATATGAACCATTGAAAATCTAATTTTAAAATGTTTTTTACCAGAAAAAGAATGCAGTGTATTGCAGCCACTGACTATTAATATGTACGAATTATTTTCTCGTAAACGGTGCAGTGCATTCTAGCGACTTGCGACAAGAGGACTTTTTTTCGTTATTTAGACGTACTCTTCAGAAAGATAACATAAAATTTTCACAGAACCCAACGCTAAAAAAAGTTCTGGTTAATGTGAGGGTTGCCACCCCTCTTATTTACATGAAGGGGAGGGTTCTAACAAGCGGTTTCATCATAGATTTGAGGATCTCAACGATACTAAACACTGTGCTGAAAAATTATAATCGAACTTAAAGTCGTTTTCAATATTTTCTGGAAAAATAAATAAATAAACAAATAAATAAATAAAAAAAATTAAAATGGATTTTTAAAGGTTCATATCTCCCTTAAAAATAGCACTACACGAAAATGACTTGGCGTGACTATACCTTAATTTTTATGAGGAATCACCTCTCAACGTTTGTAACATAAGTTAAGAAACATCGTGTGTATATAATATACACTGCGTCTGCAAAACTGGGAATATGGCTCCCCTCTTTTGTCGCCACGAATACATGTCTAGATACGCCCTGACCTCAACATGGCTCTGTGTTACCCTCATGTCGGCAACGACAAGAACCGTGCCAACCTGTCTCTAGCAAGAACGCTGCATGCTGCTTCCTTTCAATATATAAGTACATGGGGTACAAGTTAAACAGTTACACTTGACACACTACAGCAGAGTTCACACCTTAGAGTCGAGAACACGGGCCTATCTCAGCCTTTCACTGTATGTCGCGCTTCTTATTGGCAGTTGCGAACTAGCATAGTCATGTCACATGCACCGTGTAGAAAGTGTTCAAATATTTACACTTGGAAGTGACGTCTTTACAAAAACACATCTCGTAAACGTGTGTTGTTTGTTCTCGCACAAGAAGGTTGCTGGCTAGTTCGGACGATGACGGAACGTCAATGTGTGTCCAACACTCAATGTAAACATCTGACAGTTTCTAGGAAGTCCTCGCACTCACTGGGTCATTATATAGCCTGGCTATGTCTAACCTTAAGACATACGTACTGTTTACAAGTTCGCCTACGTGAAGCTCTGACTCGTGAGTGAGGGCTGGCAGCAAGGGAGCGATAAGGCTGACACTGGCACGTGCCAGCCAGTCAAACAATGTGCAGGCTTCTAGTCGGAGGCTCGTCTTAACATTGGACACGACTATACACTTCAATGCAAGCCTCTATGTAGGTTTACTTTGTATACTATTATTACATTGTGAGTTACAACAGTAAGAAACAACAGTTTTAAATTAGTATTACGAGCATGCGAGCTGTTTCCAAGGTACCATTACGTCGTCTGAAATATGATTTCTTTTCGTATGTTGACATAAGAGGGAAAAGTTTAATAGCTAAGGCTGCCTGACGAATCAGTTGGAAGTATGAGGCAAAGTTTTCCAATTCGAGGAGTTGCCTCGTCTCGTCAGACATAATTCGTGTAGTCTGAGTTGAACAGTGAAAACAACCACAACTGCAGCGTATCCAGATAGGGCTGCTTGTAACCGACTTCCCTCGCTGAAGAGCGACGTCGCATACATAAATCTTTGTCTAGGACATCGCACAGAAAACAATACATTCAGCAGTTGCATAGAAACGAAGCTATCTCTTCCTAACCTAATCTAATCAGCGACGGCGCACAGGTTCATTACCGACTGGGCCTACTCTCTCAGTAACTTACCTAAGTTTTACAAGTATTTATAGTGGAGAACTTACTTTACTTTTAACCAGGTTTTACAACGTGACGTGTTAAAAAAAAGTAATTAAAATACTTAACTCCTGCTTTTTAGCATAATGCGCTATTCTTTCAATCGATTATAAGCAAGTAAAATGTCTGCCAAGCAAACAAAAGACCAAACAAGGAAACGAGCTAATATTGCACTGTCACCCAGTAGTGAGGAACATAGACAAGGGAGGGTGAGGAATATGTGAAGTTTCAAGTCTCTAGCTCATCGAGAAGTTGCTTTCAAATCTATTGTAAAGTTTGTACCGAGCAGAGAAACTGACAGACAATAAAGCGAGTAAGTGCTCAGAGGTGTAGTATGAAGTGCAGTGTGGTGACTGTGTTGCAAGGTAAGCTGGGTTTGTACTCAACTGTACTTGTTTACTATTTCCTATGTACACAACCTCTCAGACGTAGCTGTACAGCAGTCATCAAGCCATGTGTACAATCAGTATTAGGTGGATTTACGGTTGAAGTTTACTGAAGTGTAATACCACATTTACCCCCAGACACTCCTGTTGTAATATTTTATTTCCTACATTTCTGTTGATAAAACTATCCATTATAAACTGTAGCAATTATAAACAAAGGACCAAGCGGTTTATATGCAAATTACCTATATTTATTTTAAAATAAATTCTGTGTTTTGTAAATAATTACCTTAAAATAAAAATAACTTTTGTAAAATTTGAATGAAAGGAAGAGACGACACAGCCATTAAAAAAAAAAAAAAAAAAAAAAAAACAAAGTGTCTAGTTTGCGACAATGTAACGCGCAACCCTATTATGTACAGTACATTCCTAAAACTAACGACACAAAAAGTTCCTTGTAACATGGCGTATATGCATACACGTGAATTATGTTTATGCTCTGCTGCCACGAGTTTATGACTACAGCAATCCACGTGAAAGCTATTGTCTGTTGATGAGCATTCCGTCGCTAGTCTTGGCCTCGTGAGCCGGTAAGGCCTACACAAACATTTCACTTTACGTTACCGATACTTCAAGTATTCTGTCAATACACAATACAAACGTCAAACTAAAGAAACGACAGTTGAAAAACGAGTGAGTATCAGTTTCTTGAAACGGAAAACTTTGTGGTATTTATTTGCCATAAAAGCATTTTATGTAAATATTCCAAAAATATGCCCCGTTATTAAAATATTTTCCATTTATAATAGTATTTTGCAGAACACAGGCAACACTATTTATTGACGAAACCTACAGTTTATTTACAAATATAGTTACCAAAGGTTTTTTGAATACATTAAAAACACATGTTACATTTTTCACGAAATTCTAGTATTGAGGAATTTAACGATATTTACAAATAAACGTGTGTCATTATAACATACATAAGCAGCTGGTTCTTTGCAAACGGCCTTCTTGACTTTGACTTAAGAATGCGTGGTAGATAAATTAACGCTGAAAACATCCATTGATTCCTACGCGTTTTTCAAAGCCAATATGGATAAAATACTCAATGACAATCCTAGATAATGGTATTTGCCAACTTTATAAGTAAATATTTATCCAGAATTACTAAATCCAAACGCGTGATCTCTTGCGCCGCAGTTAAATGCACGAGGTTCCGGCGTCAGAGATTGTGCCTCAGAAGTTCGTAACATTGGAAACAATTTTGTTTAAAACGTTGGCTAAACCTATTGTCTAGGATTGCTATTGTTTAATTTTCGCAAATTGGCTTCACGAAACCTACAGCTATAAATTAATGATTTTAGTGTTGAATTATGTACCACGCCCTCTTAAGGTTTTCAGTTTATCGTAAATGTGGGCATATCATAACAGTTTGGTGACGCAATTGTGTATGACCCCAAAAGAAGCCATGCATTGAAAGCTATCGTAAAGTCCAATATTAAAGTCAAATGTTAAAGTTTTCAATTGTATAAAGGCCTTTACGTACTGTCGTCGTTCCCCCGAGTCGCGCATATATTGACGGCGGTGATTCACCCGGATATACATCCGGTATGAGAGAAGACAGGGAAAACTTGCGTGTTGCTGGCATCGCGGTAAACAATGGCTAGACAATTAGGAGAGAGCGAAGGGGGAGAGAGGGAACTAGTACAAATATTACCAGGACGTAGCAAGGTTCATCCGGATACGAAGACTTGATGAAATATATTCGCTGATTTACTACAGACCTCCAAATACCCCTGCAACAATCATGCAATGCGACACACAACTCGTAGTTCAATGTTTACAACCTCAGTTGCTACTGTCCCAGCAAGCAGGCAGTTACATAACCAACCAGGTAATGTAGACAGGGATCTGTATGATTTCTTATTGGTTCAATCAACATTACCTCCAGCTGTGTGTGTGTGTCTAGTGAACTGACCTACGATTACAATCGCTGCACAAATGTACACGAGTTTGTATTCTACCGTTTACTAACGTGAAATTGTAATTTCTCTCGTAGTTTCACAACACGCTTAACAAATTTCCTTCGCTATAACACGACGTTTCTTTACAACAAAGAACATTTCCGATTGAAAGTGAACAGCTGCAAGCAACTTTACCGCAAAGAAAAATTTCATGTCTTGTAAAGTAGGCATATACATTTTCTGTTACGAAAAATGGTGGTTTAATTAAACCAGTTTTCTAGTCATCTTTGACTCGAAGTTAGTTATGGTGTTTTTAATAACACGTTTATATCAGAAAAATATTAGTAACATCAATAATCCGGCGGCTTGTGGAAACACACGATACTGCTGCTGATGTATTTGCAATGGTGTACATGCAGTTAGTGTCATGATTTGCTGCAAATACGTGTAGAGAGCAGGACGTGTCGCGGGTTGAAGGACCAGCAGGCTGGACTGTATACACTATATCTTTAGATACTAGTATATTGTCTGCTGCTACACTGAGTGGACAGTTGTACATGTGACAAGGTAGCAGTCAGTGTTTACATGCACGTCTGCTAATGACTGAGACTTCACAAGGACAACTTTTGCAAGCAGTGACTCAATCACATTAAGTAACTGTCATGTACAGGAAGTGAAGCGAGAGGTTTGGACAGTGGCGACTTGAGAGTCGATGAAGGTGAAAAGAACTGTGCCAAAAAAAAAAAAAGAGGGGGTTGCGCCCTTTAGAATATCTAGGAAGAAAAAAAGGGGGTAGAATTATGTCTTTCGCCCTCTCCCCTTCCTTTTCCCACACAATTTACATTTCATCAGAATGCCACTGGTTTGTTTGTGAGAGGAAATGTAGAAGATCACACCCAAAGTGATTGTAAAGGAAATCGCATTGCACAACAGAGTAGTAGCAATTCGACCCTCCCCCAATCCCCCAACTCTAAGAATAGTTGTCACATCTTTAAAGGAGAGAAAGGTGGCAACTTAATATACGAACCCAGTGTGGGGGGGGGGGGCATATCTTCAAGAAAACCTGCCGGTTCAATCCGGCAATATTCCTACTTGCGAGTCCTCGGCGGGAATCGAACCAGGTGAGCAACCTAACGACAGCCACTTACATGGAAAATGTAGAAATGTAACGTCTTGTCCAGTGAAGCCACGGTATTACCCGAAATACTACATAATGAGCACTTACCTTGTATATGTCTGGCAAGAAAGTTGTGAATGAACTAGATGTCTAGATGTCAGAGGAGAGAGTGGCCGGCCTATATATCAGAGGCGCCTATATTTGTCACGTGACACTCAGGGGCGTCATTTCAGGTTTTTCTTGCGTGGGGGGTTGCAGCAAGATTTTTTTCAGCGATAGTGACCTTGTTGCATCTTTTTTATAAATTAAGCATGCATAAATTAGATAGATTAATTAATAATAGAACTTCAGCTCATGTGCTTAAGTTAGCATTATTTAAGTAACAAAAAAATATATATATATAATATACGGTTAAAATTCTAAATCTAGTGAGGAAGGGGGGGGGGCATTTGCCTGCCCCTGGCCCCCTAAATGACGCCCCTGCTGACACTCAGTCGTTGATATGAAGGGAAGTGGGGAGAGCAGAAGTGACGTCACACGTCAGCCAGCAAGCAGGAAGCACTAGTACAGTCAAGGTCTGCAGGCGTGCGAGGAGCAGGACGGCTGTGACGTCACTAGACATGACACAGGACTGCTAATAGTAGCTGCCGCGAGCACTCTGCTTGCTGTCTACTGTACGACAACCAACTTATGTTCCACTATGACGATAAACAATACTCCCCTCACATATCGACACACACACATATACACTGCTACACAAACAAGCGCTGACGTCAATTACATTTTCATATTCAATTAAACATGAGTAAAATTCAGAATTACAACCGATTCCCAATTTGCTGTGTATACCGTTACATGAAAATAACGATGAGAACAATAATAACTTACATTCTCGCATGCTAAATAAATATCGATAGAGAAAAATTATTACAATGTAGTATAAAAAAGAAAGTAATTTTTAATAGTGTAATATAATGTAAGAGAAAACCTTCGATAATAATGAGAAAAAAAAGTAAGCGTTGAAATGCTCTGTTTCCATTTTTGTTTAATATACCGGTACATATAATTTTTTTTTCTGGAAGTCAAGCTAGAAGTACAACTTCGATCCCAGGTAACCGTCCCCCCCCCCCTTCCCTGCTAACTATATGAAAAAAGTACTTTGCCTGAGTGATTCAATGTATAATCCAGTCTACTACACAGAAATCAAAACTACGACATTTCAGCCTCAGAGATTGTGCTCCACAATTGATTATTTATAAATGTTGGCAAATAATTGTTGCCAAGGATTACATATATTTTTTATCGATTGAATTTTAGCTTTAAGAAGCCAGCAATTTCGAATCTCCGCATTAATCTTAGATTTATGTACCGCGACGAAAAGTAGCCATTACCAAAGTCATAAATGAATACCGGGTGCTGTCAGACAAGGTCGCCGTACTCTGAAGGCCATCCAGGAAGATGGTTTAGTAGATACAATCACTCGCATGATCTACATCGCGTCTGTTTACGAAGTAGTCTGCAATAATGATACATGGCCGACCAGTTTCATTTTTAACTGACGTTCCTTCTGCACTATGGCAGATATTTACGTAACTAATATATGCAATGTATTTATTTCACACGATATAACGTTTTACCCAACAACTAAATATATTTTTAGTTACTATTTGTGACAGTAGAATCTTGCAATACACGTGAACATGACAGTGCACAAGTGTCACACATTACAGACATTAATTTCTGAAGCTAGTACAAGATGAGTGTGTGTTAAAAAGTGCTTACAGCCAGCCACTATGTGGGCGGGCGACAATGTAAGTGTTTATAGTTGTAAGGGAAGGGACACAATGGACTAGGAAGGCAGAATGTTATCATGAGAGCTGAATAAACAGTGTATTAGACTAAGGGCAGGGGGAAGGTAGGAGGTATCGGTGCCAGGCAGAGGGTAACGAGAACCAGCTCAAGTTACACGGGTCATGACCACCTGTCCTCGGTCCCAGAGCCGCCATCTTGTCCCAAGACAAGTCGATACTACCTTCCTCTCTCAGCACTTCCGCTCTCGTAACCTCATATTTACATTTAACAGTGAAAGTTAAACTACATGGTTTGGAATTTTTTTACGGAAGACGTTTGAAACATAGGTAGCAATTTTAGGAAATAATAACAAACTGATTAAATTAATTAAATTTCTTTACCCTTTTTCATAACGTTTCATTGCTAGAGACAGGAACAATTCGTGAGTTTGCTAACCTTACTTCCAGGAATGTCTGTGTATTCAAGTAGACAGTAGCTTGTTTGTCATTGGTTGCTCGCTATGAACGTACCACATTATTGGACATCGCAGTTTAGTTGCTACTTGACTACTGGACCAACACCTTGATGTAAGTTGTTACACAAATCAAGACGCAATTGGGAAACTATAATTGCTTGAAGTCTACCTTGTGGCTACAAATAAACGCGATTTTCTCATGTCTCTACTCATTTCTATTTTAAAATATTTACAAGACAGTTTAAAATGAACACGTTGTTTATCTGGAGGACTAGAGGGGTAGGTTGGCATGATAGCTCAGACACTTACACTCATACCCCCAGAGGAATGTTCAAACATTACAACACTCTTTCTGCATTCTTTCATCATCCAAGCCTCCCTCAAACAGCCATCACACCTTACCCCCTCCCCACGAAAAAAAAAAAACGTCTGAAAGATAGGCTTTCACAGCTTTTATTTAAAATGATAAATACATTCGTTAGATCAATATTTCTTGTGCACACTTGCCTTAACGTAAGTAAGTAAAATATCATTTACCGTCGCCTCAAACCTAACAATGAAGTTCCTACTTCAAGCTTATTTTATAGCTTTGCTATGTGAGTATTATCTGTACACTCGCAAGGTTCTAATTTTGTAACTTATTGTTGGTTTTTTTCCTTCATTTCAACTATGTTGGCATGCCTGCTTATTTGTAGTGACGTGGAGCGAGTTAACAGCGCTGCTAATGTCCATATAAAGTAAGTATCACCACCTTGTGTCAGTGTTCAAGCTCAACTGCACAGAAGCGACAACTGTAAATAGTCAGTTCATAGTGAGGTTCATCTTCACCGAGCTACGAGGTAACCACACTGGCGGAAGTGAGGTGATCTAGACAGAGGGCTGACCTCAGACACAAGTAGGCTACTAGCTACGGCCCTGCCTAATACTCTACGAACATCAACACCTGAGTGTGCTCCTCACGTTTGGCGACACTCAGTGTAGTAACCGAGATCATTCATGAACATGAATGGTGCAGCCGGCTGTGTGTGGTGACGTCCAGCAAGGTTGGCTACGACCTTCAGTAGCAAACTGCATGTTTCACAAGTCTCCGCCAGGGGCGGTGCAGTTTGTCAGTCACTTTCCCTTCCCGCCGTACACACCATCTTGTGTTGCTTTCTCTCAGTAGCTGTCGCGTACACCATTACTTGACCTCTTGTCATTCGTCTCTACACAGTTCAACATTGTCGTACAATCAATAGTAACATTTATCGCGAGAGAAGTTGACTGTACACGTTCATATTTAACCTATACTCACACAAGTACACTCCGTGACAACATTGGTGGAGCCAGTGAATTAGGGTGATAACTCATATTTGTTTCGATTGTACCGGTAAATCACAGACGTGTGTTGTTGCAGGAACGTTATTGTAATTGACTCAGTCAAATGAGATAAGGCTCTTCACATAGACACGCTGCCAATAACCACGAAGCACAAAGGCAGATGTGCACGTAAGACGCTATAACAAACTTGGGAACAAAATGATTTTCGCGAGAAACAGGGTCCACTGCTTATAAAGTTTTCTGAGCGGTGCAATTTGAAAACATACAACATCTTTGGTGTCAAATTGCCGCTAAAGTTAAGCCGCAACACACACGTTACACTATTCCACGGCGATAGTTTGACACACGACTGCGGAAGACAAACAGACGTCCAGTATTATGTCGTAGCAGAAGTGTTACTTTACCCGTCAAATAATAACGGACATTGAACTTTCCCGGCGATAAACAGGATGTCCGGTGTCCCGCGGATATGGGCAACACCACGTGAGTAATAAGAGACTAGAGCTAAGTATAAAATACTCTTTGGTAAAAGTAGTCATTGACTTAGTTTACGAGGCAGGTACACAATACTAGAGAGCGGCAATATATAATAGTATTTAGCACTATCATGGCATTGTTCTCATACACATAATTCCTCGCCACTCTAGTATCTTCATCCTAGTACTGGTCACATAGTCGGTAGGCACAGTCCGTATCGCAAAAATATCTGTCACCTCAATATCTCTAGCTCTGCCTCTAAAGTTGTAGGGGCCGCGATAGTCGAGGGGTCAGGCCTCTCGCCTTCCACCAAGGCGATGCGGGTTTGATTCCCGGCGGGGTCGCTCCCCCAGTTTCCGCTTGTGGCAATCGTGCCGGACGAAGCCGCTGGTCGGCGGCTTTTCTCAGGGATCTCCCGTTTCTCCCGCCGTTTCGTTCCGACGCTGCTCCATACTCACCTCATGTCACCCCTCACCTGCGCTAAAGACTTCGATGTTAATTGCTGGCCAAACAATCTCTCTCTCTCTCTATGGTTGTGCGGTTATAAAAACATTTATCTGCGTAAAAATATGTGTGTGTGCAGGAAAACTAAACATAGCCGCCCACGTCACTCCTGCAGACAATACTGCAGGCGGGGGTATGTGACTGGCTAGTTGGCGGTGAGGTGGGCGTGGTCTAGCCGCCAGTCTATCATTACTGGCCTCGTTGTAATGAACACTTTCCTTCTGTAGTTGTCTTGTCTTTGTTTGTTTACATCGGCGCGGCGTCCCTCCTGTTACATCACATGTTCTATCAGCGCGATATGTCGTCACACCTGTTCGTTCCCAGCAGTCAGTTACATGCAGTTACTTTCTTACATCTTAGATCAGAACTACACGTAGGTATAGGCTGTTCGGATAAAGTCAGCACTCAATAAAACTTGATGAAGTTATATTTTCTGCCAATTTGTATCTTTGCGCACGTAACGGCAAGCGACTGGAAATGTCTGACCTCTTTGAACACGCCACTTGATGTTTGCTTGCGTCAGATAAAGTGTGCAGTCGGTAGGAAGCTAAACAGTTCGATTAAAAAAAAAAATCAATTACTTAAAATACAAGTACCTAGATTTCGATTCGTATTGTTTCAGTATTGTTGTATTCAAGTGGGAAAATACATGTAACTATATTGGGCAACCAGTGCCGACGGTACGAGGAGTAAAGAAACAATTATTTATGTTGAGTTATATGCAGTAACGGCTAGTGATACTTGTCAAAGGTGCTCCCTTCATCCCGGACCGCTTGCAGTATTCCTCTGGCGTGGAAATATCGTGAATTCATCTGAGAAAACTTAAAATCCTGTACACGTTAATTACTTCCATGCCTGGCTCAATGTTACTGGAACTCTTCCTAGAGGACTGTGAACCAATAGCAGACCTGTACTGACAGCTACCTTGTCACATGTACAACTATCCACTCAGTGTAGCAGCAGACAATATACAAGTATCTGAAGATATAGTGGTGTACTTGTTGCTGCGCACAGCTGCGACCATTTAGTTCCCTTCCTTTCATGATTGTGGTGCATGTTTGGTGTACCTTAGCAGTAGAAAGTACTAGTGTGTGTGTGTATATATATGTACGGGGTCTGGTTACGTACGTCACAACTGTTGCGTGATGTAATACAACACCTTACCACTACAGCACATCGCAGTGCGTCACATGTCACTGGCAAATTTTTTTATATCACGACCGATGTATTGTTTTATTTTGTCGTCCTGTTTCGCCTTCTTTGCATATTGCCACTCCTCGTCTTACAACATTTGTATATTCTGCCCCCTCCCCTCCTACCATCATATATCTTGTCGCTAACTAATTTTAGCTGAGGTTTTCACAGGCATCTCTGATCTGATTTCCGCTCCTAGAACACGGCACGACGCTTCGGCAATTTCGTTTTCAAATACTGCCTTCATTTATGTTGCATACTTTTATTATATTTGGAATTAAATTCTATATCAGATTTACTCATACAATATTTATTAAGTTGTCCCAGTTATCATTATAAAATATTTCCTACTCCCTGTTAGTATTAGGGGCCGCGGTGTCCGAGTGGTCAGATCTCTCGCCTCCCACCAAGACGATCCGGGTTCGATTCCCGGCGTGGTCGGTCCCCGGGTTTTCTCGGGGACCTCCCGTTTCCCCCGCTCTTTCATTCCGGCGCTGCTCCATACCCACCTCATGTCATCTCTCACTAGTGCTCAAGACTTTGATGTTGAGCGCTGACCAAACTCTTACTCACTGATAGTATTGTATTCGTTGTCTGACAGATTTACCAAGTGAGGGAGACATGTCTACTGGTAACATAACATAACCAGTGGCAAAAAAAAGTAGTACTTAAGGATGTACAAAATTCGCGTTATTATGTCGACAGCCTAGGCTGCAATGCCCTGTACATATAAAAACACAGTATGTAATTATGTTGACTACAAGCCTCTATGCGATGTAATATATAGGTATGTGATGTCTTTATATGTGATTGGCCAGTCCGCCTGGAACTGTTCATTATTGGCCATGAGTATTCTCCGTGACATTGTCGGCCAACTAGTGACGTCAAACAAGCATACAGCAGTTTGGAGTCTAGCGTGCTGGCAGAAAATAACGCGAATATTGCATGTCCTTATGTAATACAGGATGCCCATTCATTGTCTTTAGATCGTCATTTTTTATGATATGTTTTATTTCGCGTTAGCAATTTTATGTCATACCGCTATAGAGTGTATAATATTACTTTCTTCGCTGTTTGTAGATAAAATTACAAAAATAATATTTTCACAATTTCTTTCATTTGGTGTGTTGGTTTGCAGAGAGACAACGTTTAAAAACGCCCTTTCGGCAATCTCTGAAGACTTGATAAGCTGCCAATGTGCTGCCAAAGTCGACGTAATGTTTAGTTAAGATGGTGTGCGCTGAAAATCTTAATTGCTTTCACAAGACAACACAGACAATCTAAAAAGGATTAATCTTTAGATTACATTTTTATAGAATAACTACATCTTGTGAGGGTAACTTTTCCACTTAGCGTGATCTATTGCGTCACAATCGTACTAAGTTTTGTCGTCAGAGATTCTGTTGTCCAAGAAATACTTAACTCACGGATATTTTCTGCTCTAGAATGTAATAAAACTTCTGTCTTAAGAGGGCGTGGTACATAATTCAACGCTAAAAGCATTAATCTGTAACTGTAGGTTTCTTGAGGCCAATTTGCGAAAATTAAACAATAGCAATCCTAGACAATAGTTTTAACCAACGTTTTAAACACAATTGTTTTCAGTGTTACGAATTTCTGAGGCACAATCTCTGACGCCGGAACCTCGTGCATTTAACTACTGCACAAGAGATCACGCGTAACAAATTATTAGGGACATGCAAAATTCACGTTATTTTCTGACAGCTGACTAGACTCCAAGTGACTATAGGCTTGTTCGACGTCTCCCGCTGGTCAATGTTGCCGTGACTTGCCGCGGAGAATGCTTACGCAGTAGAGAGGCCAATAACCGTAAAGACGTAACACACGTCAATGACAACACATGAAAGTTCCTGGCCAATTGAATCGCAGATTATGCTCTGTTATGTACAAGAAAGTAAAGTTTAGTCTGCTACCAAATGATAACGCGAATTTTGTATGTCTCTACGAATTAGTAATTCTGAAGAAATATTTACTCACAAAGTTGGCAAACACCTATTTTATCTAGGATTGTCAATGAGTATTTTATCCATATTGGCTTCGAAAAAAACGTAGAAATCAACTGATGTTTTCAGCCTTTATTTATCTACCACGCACTCTTAAAAACAAAGGCCATTCTTTGAGTATTTATCCACACACATTGGCTGCGAGTAACCTGCAAGCTTGAATGAATGTACTGTTACAAGTTTGAGAGCACAAACTTTATATGTGGGCAATTCCCATGAGTTCTTTGGGATAGAGGTCTATAATTACAAATAAAAGAGTTAAATTAAGTACTGGATTTAATAGCTCACAAAGCTACGAAATACACAAAACAGTAATCAACTAGAACTCTCACAACACAATTAGTTATGCACACAATTACTCCTGTG
>PNEQ01058223.1:0-18076 GCA_003012365.1 Medauroidea extradentata | reverse complement strand
TGGCAAGTACGTAGTACTTCGTGAAGTAATGCTTATTCTCTAAGCAATGAATTCATAGTCGAAGGCTTGTTTGGCAAGTACGTAGTACTTCGTGAAGTAATGCTTATTCTCTAAGCAATGAATTCATAGTCGAAGGCTTGTTTGGCAAGTACGTAGTACTTCGTGAAGTAATGCTTAATCTCTAAGCAATGAATTCATATTCGAAGGCTTGTTTGGCAAGTACGTAGTACTTCGTGAAGTAATGCTTATTCTCTAAGCAATGAATTCATAGTCGAAGGCTTGTTTGGCAAATACGTAGTACTTCGTGAAGTAATGCTTAATCTCTAAGCAATGAATTCATAGTCGAAGGCTTGTTTGGCAAGTACGTAGTACTTCGTGAAGTAATGCTTAATCTCTAAGCAATGAATTCATATTCGAAGGCTTGTTTGGCAAATACGTAGTACTTCGTGAAGTAATGCTTATTCTCTAAGCAATACTTATTACAGAAATGAATTCATAAACGCCTACTTTACGAAGTAAAACTTAAACAAGCATTACTTATATAGGCCAAGTTGTACTTGATAAAGTAGCCAAATAAGTATCGCTACAATATCAATACCGAAATGACACAACTGAACTTGTATTTGAGTTACAGCAGTCCTCTAGAGTAATTGGATATTTGGTAATATTTGATTGTCAATTCTACTTGAAAGTATTTTTCTTTTACTTTAATACTTGTTCAAAATTAAATAACAATACTAATGTCAAAAACGTGTTAGTTATTGTGTTAATATATTTTTTGTATCTAAACAGTTTTCTAACTGAGAAATAAAAAATTACTTTCACGAATCGACTCGATGAAAAATACGTTTTGCATGAACACGTGCTGCATACTTGTTGATTAGAATATTTTACTTAATTGTGTTTCAGTCGATATTCAGCGTACGAATGTAAATCATGACGAAATTAACGTTCATCTATGCTACTTATTATTGCCGACCTTATTTTCCTTTCCAACTGACAACATAACTTCATATCACAATGCTGGCTTCGAGCACATGTAATTTTTGTGCATGAAGTGGTAAAGTGTACTAAAATTGTAATGTTGTGATCTTATGATTAGCTATCTGTCAAATTCAGAACTGGGAAGCTTCCACTATATTAATGCTATGCACACGTTGCGCTTGGCAGAATTTTTTTTAGGTTATATGTTAGAAAATGTCCATTCGTTTTCTCCAATGAAGTTAATGTAATGCTGTTTTTTACAAGATGGTCCTAACATTGCGTCTGTTACTGACTTAAAATGAAATGCTTTTATACTATACATCCTGAACATGTCCTTGACCGCATCTCATGGTGTGTTTGAAATACAGTTTATAAACGGTCTGCCGGGCGTGTTTTGCCTACCAACTGATGCCATAACCTATCACATAGCAGACTTTGAACATATTTGCAATTCTCGAGTATAATGAGATGAAGTGAACGATCTTGTGTACTAAAATTGAATGTTGTGATCACATAATAAGTTTTCTGTCAGCTTCCAACCTGTCATGCTACCACTTGACGAAAAATTGTTTTGGTTATATGCGACGCTAAATTTAGTTCACTTCAAAAATTATTATTATTGTTTTATAAGTAGATCCTAATAATAACTGATGTTAATGTGTAGAAATTTACTGGGTGTAATGTTCGTAGACCTAAATAGGCATAGACCATGGCCTAGACCTATTATAGGTGGATTTTAAACATTTTCAACCTGCAATGTTTTCATTATAGTATGTAGGTAAAATGTAACGAAATGTTGAGTTCATATTGAAACAAATAAAACATCATTCCCAGGGATATGAATACCATACAAAATTCTTTAAGGAACCAAAACACGAAGAAAGTGTTTGAATAAAGGTTAAGAAATTAGGTAACGTTTTCGTAACTGTGTCTGTTGAATTTTTATTATTACGCTTTGTTCCATGTACTTTTAAGGCCTAACTTTTTAATGCCTCTTTTCGTTAAGTATGTGGAATGAAATATCAATCTGAAGGAAGGAATCCCTTATATAAACTATTTCTTACATACAAATCCTTTACTTAAGTCACCTAGGGAGCAGACTTGATAAAGTACTACTTATGTGCTTGTAAACGCAATGCTTATTTGATTATGAATATTTGTGAAAAAAAAGTAGTACTTATTTTGTGACTGTGAACACATATTAAGCAGTACTTATTTGAAGCAATACTTCATGGAGCATTACTTGACGCGGTCACCATAAGCAATACTTATTTCTAGCACTACGAATTGAAAACTGTACTTATGCACGGATAAAAGTAGCACTTATTTCAAGTAGCACTTATATCGCCAGTATGATCTCCAGCCTTAGAGCGACATGAGATTCGCGGTTGATTATACTTTATTTTTATTGGTACTTACGTCTCGTCTACAGCCTAGTCATTAGAGACAGCTACACATAACTGCGCACGAGGACAGGAACTAGAAAGAAGAGTCGGCCGTGGCATATGTTAAGGGTGTTCACGTGGCCAAAATTCATATTTTTATATTTGCACGACAATATGTCCGTCTTATAGACGTTACATTTTCTACTTGTAAAATGGTTTTAGCTCTCGTAGGTTTACCACAGCGGCTCGTAAAAGTCAGATTTGTAAGTTACGGGAACATAAGAATAACAATAAACAAGTGACTTACCTGAATGAAATAAAACGCAGAAACACATATTTTCGTTATTTTCGGCAGCCTCAACAGATAGTGGTGAACACGTGTAAGGTTTTTTAAATGCTATTCCTAAGTACACATCACTCATGTCAGATGAGCCGATTTCGAATTACCTGCTATTGGCCGAAGCTCTGTATGCTTCTCCAAGTGGAGAAAAATCATAATTTTATATTTGTATTAGGTAGTGTTAGATTTGTATACATTACTTGGGAATACATTTCCCTCGTAGAATAATACATTTAGGTCAACCAGTTTTTCCATAACGGCACTTCAAAGTCCAAATTTGTACGTTTTTAGTTCTAATAAGCATCAAAAACCGTTGAACATAGATCAATTTAAAAATTCACGCTAAAACAACATATCACAGGCTACTGCTTGGCATGTTTTAAAATCCATTACAAAATAGTTTTGTATTAAAAATATCGATAAAAGAAACGAAAAATTCCAAATTCAAGATATTTTAAAAATACAAAAATATTTTGTAACGGATTTTAAAACATGCGAATCAGTATCTCGTGACATGTAGTTACAGTGTGAATTTTAAATGTATTTATATTCATTAGTTTTTACTGTTTACAAGAACTAAAAACGTGCGAATTTTGACTTTGAAATGCCACTGTGGGAAAACTGGTTGAGCTAAATTTATTTCGTAAGAGTAACGCGTACTCCCAAGTAAAGTATGCAAAAATAAAACTATTTCATACAAATACAAAATTATAATTATTCCCCACTTGGACACCCTTTAGAGTGCTACCTACCACGCGCTTAAAATGCGTTGCAGTGTGTTCGTAAATACGTATATTACGAAGCTATTCCACACGTGCCCGTGGTACCAACGTACGAAAAGAAAACAGACATCACACAAGAACGGAATGTCATTGTTAAAAAAAAAAAAAAAAAAAACACACAGTGACCGTTAAAACAGCTCTTTCCAAGCTCTCCAAAATAGTTAGGAACGACCTCGTCTGACTGCCGTACTCTAAAATGTAATAATATGGTACGTCTGAGCCTTTAACACGTAGGTAGACGGAGTCTTTAAGGAACCGAGTGATTTTCGAAAACCTTGGAAAACCGTAAATCCGTATGACTGAAGCCAAGACTCGAAACCCGGAACTTCCTGAATGCAAGTGTAGTGTGTCACCGTTGCGCCATCTCGCTCTGTCCCGCGTTAGATGATAAGTAGGTAAAGGTTGTTCACAGTAAAGTGAACACTTTTGAAGATTGCATTGTCAAGAATAACTGCCAACGTTTCATTGTGGTACATTCGTATGTGTTCCAGTTCGATGAGAATTAGGCCTGTGCACTGTGTTTAAGAGTGAGTGATATTCACCGTCTTGAATGTTTGTATCTTGTGTCATAACTTTTCTTCTGGGTACATTTGGGGGCCGCGGTGGCAGAAAGGTCAGACCATTCGCCTCCCACCACGGCGATCCGGGCTCGATTCCCGGTGGGGTCGGTCCCCGGATTTTCGCATGAGGGAATCGTGCCGGACGATGCCGTTGGTCGGTGGGTTTTCTCAGGACTCTCCCGTTTCCCCCGCCCTTTCATTCCGATGCTGCTCCATACTCACCTCATGTCACCCCTCACCTGCGCTAAAGATCTCGTTGTTAAGCGCTGACCAAAAATCTATCACTCACTAAAGTCTGGGAATTTTTTTGGGTCTTTAACATAATTACGACGAATTCATACTGATAGAGTTTTAGACACCGTAAATATATTTTTGCCGTTACTGTTGTGTACGGATCGGATTTCAGTTAGAAAATTATTACTACATTCTTAATTGCAATTCTATTTGTAACGACAGTAACGGAAAACAAACATTTATGGTGTCTACAACTCTGTCAATATGAATTATATTCCGTAGTTCAGTTAAAGTTCCAAAAAATTTACCTAGAAAAAAAGTTATGTCACAAAATACAAAAATTCAAGGCTGTGACTATCTTAAGGAGACCGCCTGCCAAGTTCGCGGAACTATGTGCAGAGCTTCGGACGTTACCAGGTTATTCGAACATTGCACATCGCTAGGAGAGCTGTCTGCTTAGTAAGAATATTCAAAGAACGTTACACGTGTGTTACCCATTTCAAGTGAACCTTAAGGCTTTTTTTCTAGCGGCCGAAAATTACGAAAAATGGGTGTATCCCCGGTATTTTTTAGGTATGTAAATATTGCCGCAGAATCTTTAAAAGGCATAGGCGTGTACACTACACCTTTATATATTTAACAATATGTCATAACATAGTAAGGTCACGACTGAAAGTCTCATACAATCGCTTTGTCGGCGAGAAGACAGCACGCCGGTTCTGTGACTTGCGCATAGAGGCTGGGATGGGACGTGATGCCTGTGTTGTGTCATCCTTACTGCACCCGCACTTCCAGGCCTCTAACTCGCAAAATATGCTCACACAGGCGGCCATATTAAGAGAAGTGTTCGAGGGGAAGACAGACACCAGTTGAGAGCCTTGCACTTAGAGGCTATGAGGAAAGCGCAAACTGAGGTAACTTAGACAATTTTCGGGGTTACTTTGACAACTCAAAATAATTGTTTTTGAGTTTTCTGGTAAGTAAACAGATAATCTGAGCCGAGTTTTTCAAATAATTTTTGATCCTTATAGTTAATGTTTGAAACTTTCGTCACTAGAAGACATAAAAACAAACATTTAGAGTGGTCAAAGTTTACGGAAGCGGAGAGCGTGCAAGTATCGGCCTTATAGCCGCAAGCTTTAGTTACCGAACGCTCTCGTTGTAGTTCTATAGTAAGCAAATTAGATCTGCAACAGTAAGATATTAGTGCTCGTGTCGAAAGAAAATTATTGAACTTCAGATGCTACACATGTCAGTACGTACTTTCCTCCGTAACATTAAGGAGACATCGTTGATCTAATAATGTCGTTTTAGCCATGTTCACAATTTTTCAGTCCGTGGTGATAATCGATAGACTAAAAGTAAAACTGGCTTCTACTGATAATATTTTTAAAAACATTTTGTAAAAATATATATGTATTCCTCGAACGGTTATTGAGATACTGGTGTGGGCGCAAAAAAACTGATTAATTTATAAATTAATTTAGAGTATATATTAAGAAAACAAGTAGCTCGAAACCTGAATAAATAAACCGCTCGCTAAATTATTTTGGGGAAAAATAAACGTAATACGGGTATATATTATAAACCTGATTGTGACTTGCGCATGTGTAACTGCAAATAAGTAAATAAAAGTCACTATCCCGTCGTAAACCATCATAAATTGTTACCTAGGCGTATACGTAACCTGATAATACCTGATGTTTTGATTAAGTACCGACTTAACAAACGCAGGTAGAGTACGCTCCCAAGAGTGTTGTATGCCTAGCGCAAGACCACGAATATGATTGTCAGTGGTTTTTATAACCTAGTATTAAATGTCATAAGTAATATGACAATGATATAAATAACGTATTTTTAAAACTCTAGCGAATAACTTATAATTTATTAGTAGTTAATAAAATGTGACTCCTATTCTGACGCAGTGGTAGTAGTCTTTTAGTGGAAGATTAGTCTTGTTTTGTCTTTGGCATAGCAAGATTTCACAGCTTAAAATGTGTAGTCGTTACAAGAATCGTCTGTACTTTAGAAGAAAAAAAAATGAAAATCTAGATAATTTATATGCAATTTATTTTGTAACATGTTTTCAGCCATATGATTTAGTTTTTATGGGTAGAAATTTATAATAATTCAATGTAGAGATTTATACTAATTTAATTTTAATACTAATTTTAAATTATAAATGTATTTTTTTCAGACGACTTATTTAAAACAGTTATATAAATAGTTCCACACACATGACATTGCATGATTTGGATACGAAACATGTATCAAGAATACCAGCTTATCATAGTAACACAATTTTGTATAAATAATTGTAAAAAATGTAATACCATCAGAAGTAAATACGTCAAATCTTCCACTAAATGACTACTAGTGCTCGGCGACAAAAAGGGAGTCACTTTCTCTTGCTGGAGAGCTCTTTCCTTAGACCGTGGGCGCGACTCACTCCAACTGGTCGGAGTGAACTCGCCCGCCTCTTACACGACCGCCGCATGACTACAGGTTCACAATGAGTCGTTATATTGCTTGTTTACATCAATAGTCGTGAGCTCGCCCAGCCCACGACCCAGTGGGAACCCGCCTTAACAATATTACTGTTTTATTTTTCGAAAATCGTGAGATGCAGCGTAACGACACAATTTATTTCCTTACAAAGGAACAAACACTCAATTTAAGCCAACCAATACTCACATATTCTGGAGGATTACAGCTCTCCATGCTCGAATGGGATGTCAGCCAATCCAGTCTCTCTCTCTCTCTCTTTCTCTCTCGGGGACATGTTGATATCAGCAGACCAGATTCTAATGTACTGCACGTCTTTTTTTTTTATAACGTGCTATGCCAAAACTTTGAAGTCAAGCTTACTCACTGCATGTTGCATTTGAAACTAGTATTTAGCTGTATCATTAAATTTTATGGCATGTGCACCTTCAGGCCTAATTAAGTAAATAGGCCCTAGGCTATATGTACATTCATCCGTTAAAATGTTTTGCACGTATAAATCCTTTAGAGTAAGTCGCTAATTTTCAGTACCGCTTTGAATATTTATACACACATTAAAAATACAGTTCTTATTAATATCAAAGTGATTTTATTTCCTTTTGAAACGAGATAAAAAATAAAAAGTTAATTTCCTTGCTTAATAATTTATTTGGATTCTGTGAAACATAATAATATCATCTTTATTGGTAATTAAAGTCATAGTGTTGACAAGATTGTTTGTATTTGGGATAAAAACCTTGAAAAAATCAGACACTTTTTTCTAGTTTTTACAAACACCTTTTAATACAAACTATACTATTACAAAGTTCAAAACTTAAGATACATAAAGGTTCGTATTAAAGGCATTTCGTTGTGTGTGTGCGTGTATATATATATATATATATATCACACACTGTTCCAAAAATTTCAGTATGCCAACAGATTACTGGCGCCGATAAACACATAATGTTCGATTTTGTCTTTTTTAATTTCTAGTAGCGTACTTCTCCATACCTCGTATTTAGATTATAATTTATAGTGGCATTGGTTGTTGGTGAAATGGCGTGGATGAATTGTTGACAGTCTACTTATATCTTAAATTTGCTTCTACGCGTTTTGCTCACTGAGTGAGACGTTCCCTCCTCCTGCGAGGTAGTCCAGACACCATGCATGTAACTCTGGTCGTCTAACTGCGGAGGGGTGTGTCGTAAAACAAGCACAATATAGACTTGTTTTAAAACAAACAGCACACTTTACATAGATCACGGTATTAAACATAAAAATAACTGTATTTTTTATGGAGAAACTGATTGTGCTGGAATGTGACAACTAACTATTATCACGAAAGTCAAGTGCAGAATAACAATAATAGAAAAAATCCATTAAAGTAACGGTATTCTTACTATATTAAATGTATTACAATATGCCAAAGGTAATGAAGCGTATATGAATGATTATAGAATCGGGAATTTCAAAGCTACCACCTACCGTTACAGTTATATATGTTTATACCTTTGACGTTTTCACTTATACGCCAGAAAAACAGAAAATCCCGAAACCCTAATTTTATAATGCCAGTTCATTTGAGAGTGATATATATATATATATACACACACACATATATATATGTATATATATATGTATATATATATATATATATATATATATATATATATATATATATATATATATGTCGCATCCCAATGCAATACCAACACAACTAAAAAAATCAACACTATTGAGTTATGTGTGTAGTAAAAGAGAATATAGTTTTCTTTCCCTAATGCAGTCCTAACATAACCAAGAAATACATTACAAAAATTAAACAAAAAGTTTTGTTTTAAGCATCTTTGCCGAGTAAAAGTAACGGTAAGTGCCAAGACTAACATTCCTACTATTTATGCAGCATGAGGATAAGAAGAATAAGTTATTTTTCAGTGCAATACCAACATATTTTGAGTATGTTTATTATACACTGCAAACATCCAAATATAAGAAAGTATGTATGTGTGATAACTGCATTTATCCCAAAATAGCATATTTTGAGTTATGTTGGTATTGCATTAGGTGTGCGATATACATTATATATATATATATATATATATATATATATATATATATATATATATATATATATATATATATATATATATATATATATATATATATATATATATATATATATATATATACATATATATATATATGTATTCTTTTTTTTTTTCGGAAGATTTCTTTTGTATTCGTAATAACAGCAGTCACCATACGGTTTGCAGTCTTGAATTTCAACAAAATATATTCGGAACAATCAACTAAGACTGTAGGTATTTATAAATAATACAACTATATAACTCGTTTTAAGTGGTTCAATTCGCTGTAACTTGCGATGTTCCAGTAAATGATTATATGTTAACAAAATTCTTAAATTCGGTAAAAAATCGCTTTTACGATGTTACTAATACCATTGACAAAATCAAGGAACAATTAAAAGTCATACGAATTACAGTAAAACAGATGATACATATTTTGGTAGTACATTTTCTGTGTTAAGAAAATACATATTTTACATATTCGCTTGAAAAAAAACATCAGTTCACTAAGTAATTGTTTATTTAGTCTCTATTGTGAATACACACAAGCGTGACAACTATTCAATGAAAAAATAATTTACAAAAATCCATGTGCATTGTACGTCACACATTACACATACAACTTCTATAATTCAATATTTAATATGCAGCCCACAGCAAGTATCTGTGAATTTCTCGCAGATATTTAGTGAGGCAACCGGGAGAGTTTTTTGCCGTCGTAGCGGTGCACTTTAAGCTTAGAAACGTTGTTTGTTTAACACAAAGAAAAAAAGCGTGAAAGCATTTTGAATCGTTGTTTATTATTCTTGGAAATAGACCGCAGAATGGCCCTGACAGTCCGGAATTCTGTGAGATCCCCGCGGCGCATGGAAAAAAATAATAGATGTATAACAGTTGGCACCGATTCATTTAACAACAGTACCTATACTTGCCTCTACACATAATATTATTTGTCTACATCTTTCCAGTCACGTGGCTGTCAAATTATTAGTTTTAAAATTTGAACTTATTTTTCACGAACTTGTTTCATTTGGGTAAATTTAAAAGTGAATTGCGTACTTGTAAATAGTATGTTGTTAAGTTTTCAAATTGCTGTAAATTGAAAACAGGCGACAAATTCAGTGGCTTTGCTGTACTCGATAATTAGAAATTATAAAATACGTATTTTCAGTTATTATACATATTAATTATTTGTATACATCAAACAATTGTTAAAACACGGAAATCTATGTTGCTGACCAAGGAAACGAATGTATATATACCTTTAAACATTGCTAACCATGGTATTTTTGTAAACCTATATGTCAGTACCTGCTACTTACAACGAATGTTCATATACAACAAACTTGTATGAATTTTTTTTACACAAAATTACCCAGTCAGCTCTTAAAGGGAAAGTTAACGGCCACGGCCGCGGTCGAAATTCGGAACCTTGATGTTATTGTTTATTTACAATCATACATTTTTCTATTATGTATTGCATACTACTAAAACAATTTTGATTTGTATTTTTAATTATTTATGTCATTTTTAGATCTTAAAAACACCACAATGTTTAGCTACATTGTAATAATCTACATTTATCTAGGTAATGTTATTTGGTACGTGGAAATTTTCGTTTTAATGTAGGCAAACAACGTTTTAAAGAGGGAATATATATTTCTGTTACATTGGCAATATAATTATACAGGAATTTATTTTTGTACTTCATAAAGTACCTTTCGGAGCAAATAAGTAACGCTTATTTAATAATTGCTTAGTCAAGTATATGTTTATGGATTCGTTGCTGAAATAAGTATTACTTGGAGAGTAAGCATTACTTCACGAAGTACTATTTATTTGCCAAACAAGCCTCTGACTTTGAATACCGGTCTAAGTTCCGAAGTGTGAATTAAATTATTTCTAAGTCTCAGTTTTCATTTGTAACATGAAACCGCTTAATGCACATTTGAACTTCAACGTCAATTATGAAAAGAAATCAATACAGTAAAATGTATTCTTGTTTATAAAATAAACCACATCCAGTAAAATTACAAAAATTATAAAACATTAACATTTCCAGTTAATTCAGGACGACGGAAGCAGTCAGCGCCAATTCAGGACTTTGTAAGTTAAAAGCAGTCAGGCGCCAAGAGCGCGTATCAATGTCGCCCTTATCGTGCCATCACTTGTAAGCTCCTAAAGTGTGTAACCCATTCAGGTATGCGGGCTCCTTTCTTTTCAGTGAGGTGTAATATAACAGAAAGTGTGTTTGTTACATTGATCTGCATGGACAAAATTAAATTCCTTCTTTTCAACTTCTAAAAAATTGACTTATTTTATTTAGTGCGCTCTTATTGAATAAAAAAATAAGTAGCTCTAAGGCTGAATCAAGAAAATGCCCCCCTAAAATTATTTTTGGAAAATGTAAAAGTAATAATGGTATCTCTATACATAAAAATGAAAGCTGACTGATTGACTGACTGACTGACTGACTGACATATCAAACTGCAGCCCAAACCACTGTACCTAGAATCGTGAAATTTTTTGTGGGGGTTCCCTTCAGGTCGTAGGCGAGCACTAAGAAGGGATTTTTTTTTTTTCGAAATTCGACCACTAAGGGGGTGAAAAGGGGTGAAATGTGTTTCCGAAGAAACGTCGGTAGAGCTCGAACCCGACGGCCTATCATCGTGATTTTTACTTTAATAGGACACTCGTAAAAATGCATATTAGCTAATTTAAGGATTTTTCGAACTTCAACATTTAAGGGGTTGAAAAGACCTTAAATGTGTTTCCAATCAACTATCGATATCTATCGAATCCTTCGGGATGGAGAGTTGATATTCACTTCAAAATATTGCTTACGTAAATAACCAAAAAGTGGTTTTAGGTTTTTTTTAAAATTTGATCCCCAGGCAGTAAAAGGGGCAAAATGTGTTTTTAATGAATCGTCTTTATCTTTGAAACACAATTGGCTATCGTCGTGATTTTAACTTTAATTGGTTGCTTTTACAAATGTCTATGACATGACTCAAAGACGTTTCTAAATTATTTATTTAAAGGGGCGAAAATACGTGAAATGTTTTTTCGATTATCCTTCCATATCTATCGAATCAATCGAGATATCGAAGTGCTCTTTGCTTTAAATTGGTGCTTTTGTAAATATCTCAAGTACCATTTAAAATATATTTTCTGAATTCGGCCCTAAACTGGTTAAAAAGGGGTAATATGAGTTTTCGACTCACATTCGATATATATCGATCCCATAGTTTTTTATATAGCGACGTGATTTTTGTTTAGGATTGATGCTTACTCAAATACCTAAAAAGTAATTTCAGGAATTTTCGAAATTCATCACCTAAGGACGTGAAAAGGGGTGAAAAGTGGTGAAAAGCGTTTTCAATTAATCGTCGATATATCTTGAACCCAGCGGGCTAATGTGTTTTTTTACGTCCACGAGATACCAATAAAGTATTTTAAAACGTGATTAAAGGGTTTTTCGAAATTTACTCTCTTAAGTAGTGAAAAGACCTTGAACGTGTTTTAGATAAATCCTTGATAACTATCGAACCTGTCGAGATATACAATTAATTTTTGCTTCAGGATGATGACTACAGAAATTATCGCAAAACGGTTTTCAGATTCTTCGAAATTCGATTTCTCAATACTGTGCAGGGGTGATATGTGTTTTTTTTAGTGAATGATCGAATATGATTCGACTGAACGGGCTAGCGATGTGATTTACACTTCAGTTGGATACTTATACAAATGTCTAACATGTAAATTTAAAATATTTCGAAATTCGACACCCAAAAGGGTGAAAAAGCACGAAATTTGTTTTCAATAAACCCACGATATCTATCTAACCAGTAGCGATATTGAGGCGTTGTTCGCGTCAGAGTGATGCTTACGTAAATATTTAAAAAAATATGTACGTATTTTTTTTTCTTTATAAGAAACGTGATTATTAAGACTAAAACTTAGTTGGTCAATAATCAAGGCAGACGATCCGAAAAGCAGGAACGAGCAGCGAGAAACAACCTAGGAGTTTCACTAAAGTAACCTATCGAGACGTGGTGTTGTACAACCTCTATGAGCCCAGGACACAGATATTTTATTTTATTTTTTTTAATAAATTTTATTTTCATGAATTATTTCAACGTTACGTGACGCAGTTGTTTGTTACTCAGGCCTAAATTCCGGGAGGTTCTGGGCTTGAATTCCGTTAAAAGCTGCGTGCGAACGTTCAATTCTGACACACAAAAACTACAAGGCAGATCGAATTAGTGCAATTTACATGTAGTCTTTAAAAGGGGTAAAATTGCATTTCGCTTTCCACTTATGTTCCTCTACAATATCAGCTGACATATCGTCGGTATACTGCCAAAAGTGATTAAGTCATAAATGCTATTTCGTTTAAAAACAGTATTCAATTGTATATATTAACAAAATTTTGGTATGTTACTATACTGTGACACAACAGTACGAAACTACGAATAGACTTTAAACTTGGGCAATTGTTCGTGAACAACATATACATATTCCTAGCATTTTTATAATTTTTTCTCATTTTGACTTTGTCTTTTTTGGCAGTAAACCGACGATATATCATCTCACTAATCTCAGGTTTGGGGCACCAAATACGTTTCCGCGAAACCTTTACTCTTTGAAACTTTGTAATGTCAATAAAGTTAAAGTGAATATTTTGAAAACATATAATTGAGGGCACCGTCACCAATGGTTGTACACAGGGTAAACAGATGTTTCTCATTCGATTAACCTCTTATCTTAGGTGTCTGTAATTACCCCACAACGTCAAATAGGCAGGGCTATAAATAAGGGCCAGGAGTAGTCGCTGTTAGTGGCAGGGGCAAACTTAAGACTGTTTTTTCGCGTGGACAGCTATAACTACTTATCCTGCAGCAGAATTAGTTCAACTAGCCGCTTGGATATTCTAACACTTGATGACTGAAGTACGAATCTGGTGTGCAATGTGGTTTTTAAATTAAAGTAAATTTTATCAGTTACGAATAATACTCGCGAGCAAAGCCGCGTGGGACTGCTAGTATATTATAAACCTGACTGTGACCAGCGCATGTTAAACGGCGAATAAGTTAAAGTTAATTTGGTTACTCTAAACATCACATCATTTAATTGTTAGTTAAGCATATAGTTAGTTTATGATACCTGGTTTTGATTAAGTAGCAACTAAACAAACGCATGTTTAGAACGCTCCAGAGTGTTGTACACGTAACGAAAAACCGCGAATAAAATTATAAAGGGATCTTATGACAGAGTAAGGAATCTGACTGTCAAGTAGTCAGTGACATTAATCACATATTCTTCGAACTCTGGCGACTAACTACTAGTAGTTAACTAAACACTATATTGTTATTGGTTATCCTGTATTTTCATTTTAGTAATTTTCTTAGAACCGAAGGCCACATTTGTGTCAATTGAGTGATTGGTAAGTTATTGTGTACAGGCGATTTCCTTGTAAATTTGGTAAATAGTTATCTTTACTGGTATCATTTACTATGTTATGTTATGAGATATAGCGGAACATTACGATGGAATGTCGCTGGCCATAGTGTTTTTCGAGGCTCATTTCATTTTTCAACACTTGCCATCATTTCCTCATTTTCCTATTCTATCAGTTATTTCAGGTACATTTTTTACTGCTACCCGGAAATACCACTTAGCTACTGTGTTCATTTCTCAAAATTTCAGCGGAATCCATTCAATTTTGTATTTTGGCAGAAATGTTTATAATCGATTCTTCTTTTAGATATGCAATTGCCATTCTTTCAGCAATTGCTAAACTGTCGATTTTCCTGAACAAATCAGTGTTGTTAGTTACGTAGAGAAAATGAATCTATCACTTATTTAAAGAGCTCAAGCAACGCATTCAACAATGTTGAAGATTTCGACGGGTATGCTTTGTAGTCTTTTGGTTTTAAGTGTTACCTAGTGTAGTTTATATGCAAGTCCGAAGACTTAAAACTCGGATCAGATATTTTTATGAAATTACTATGGAATCATTCTTATTATAATCTACATTTGATGTCGTCAATGAAGTTTTTTAGCATATCTTAACAAAACATGTATTATGACAAATAAGGTACACGATCTTTAAATACCAGCTAAGTACATTTCTTGGACAGTTTCACCCAAAGAGTCGGACATTCAGACGGCAGGTATTATTTAACTTGAGTGTTCGTCAGATGCAGACTTCGCATCAGCTGGTGATGCGAGGAGGTGAAGCACACACTCCAATGCACGACGGAAGTGTCCAGGCTGCAGCACTGGCAAGCACTGCCAGACCAAGTGCGGTTCCAGCGAACAAGGGCAGTCTCCTCAGAATGTAGGGTTGAATCTGTGATCCCGAAGGACGCCGGCTTCTTTGCCGTTGAGGCGGGGGCTGCTGTTGAGGGTGGACGTGACGGTGGAGGAACCGTTCTGTCCGTCGGCGCGCGGCTGGAGTGTGGTGTCCGCGCTAGGTTCTTGCACGCTGTACGGCCCTCGGGGGATCATCACCTGCGGCGGCTGCAGTGGAGAGACCTTACCTGCCTCGGCAGGGGCGTCCGAGGACGGAGCCGACATGCCGAACAGGAGACGGCAGCTCGCCACCAGCGAGTCCCACGCAGATACCACCTGGTTGAGGAAGCAGTAGAAGAAGGGGTTGATGGCACAGTTGATGACGACGAGGGCCGAGCACACGTTCTGCGCCACCAACCACCCCGTCCCCGACAGAACGTGGTTGGGCACGCTCGAGTAGAGCAGGAACACCCAACTGGGCATGCGCAGACACACGAACGTCACCATCAGCGCCAGTATCACCTTAACGGTCCTCGTCTTGCGAGAGTCGCGGGCCCCGCTCGCCGTCGACGCCGCTTTGACGTCCCCAGTTCCGGTGCCAGAGGGAGGGATGAAGGGCTTGGAGGCGCCAGGCCGCTTGCGGTTCCACAAGAAGCGCATCACCAGGCAGTAGAGCACGATGAAGGTACCGAGCAGCGGCAGGAAGATGATTGCGAACACCGTCATGAAGTACTTGAACTTGACCACCTTGTCCGTCAGCCTGCACATGTGGAAGAGGTAACATGGCTGGCCTCCGTCGCGTATCACCGCGCCAGTCTCCCACATGTAGTGGCCGTACATCGGGAAAGCCACTCCTGCGAACACATGCACCACGCCCATGTTTGCTGACACCCGCCCTTGATTGTCAAGACAAGTATCTCTTCCTAAAGAGATAGATTCTTTGCCAGCTAAACACTAGCTATGAGACTGGTATGTAAGACTTCAACGTAACTGTTTTACATGGTTGAAGCTGAATGTTACTTTACAGTGACTGGGTCTATTAAAATACTGGTTCATTCTCTGACATATGTTTGACGGTTCTGATTACATTTACTGCGATAGTGAAATACAGTGAAACTTTTCCACAAAACGAGGTAAGAGCATAGATAAATTATGATATACAGTATTAAAACAAGTTATTTTAACATAAGTTATATACGAGCCCTTTTGAATACCTCAAAATTAGATAGGAATACGCTACGCAATGCCTACCTGGGCAATTATGCAACCAATGCAACTTACAATATGCGCAGACATTAGTAACAAAAACACTAAATAAAGTATGACATTTTGCTAATGAAAGTCGCAACGATGTAGGCCTACTGAAGATGACAATATTGGGAACTAACTGTATGCTATGTTGTCTCATTGTGTCTGTAAAATTTCATCATACATTTTGCTACTAACATTTTCGTCGTCGCTTTAGCCCAGAATTTGCGTGGAATGTTTATTATGCGGCACTTTCTAGTCATCCCGTATGTGTGGGTATATGTGTGTGGGTGTATATATATAAACACACACACATATACCCACATATCCATCTACTGTAATGTGGTAATGTGAGTTTTGTTATCTATGCTGCTTTATGATCTTTGAAAGAACTGTGCAATGGGAATGCATGACTGGATTCAGTTTCTTGGACGTACTCCATTGCAAATTGTAGACAGACAGTGTTACGACGTTTCGGGAACTGGAATCTGTTCCCGTCATCAGGCAGACACACAGGGTTCAGGAACACGAGTGCGACTGATTTGCAATGGAGTACGTCCAAGAAACTGAATCCAGTTATGCTGCTTTATTTGGAACATGGCTCCTTGTCCTTTAGCAGGATACTTCTATTTCGATCACGGCTGAGGCTTACCTGCTGATGTAATCCAGATGGTGAGGACGCAAGCAACGCAGACGAAGCTACTGGGGTCCCAGTATGTGCGGACGGCCTGTGTGACCACCAGGTACCTGTCGATGGCGATGCAGGACAGGGTCATCGAGTTGGCCAGAATGCTCATGGTCTGCATGAACGGCAGGAAGTAGCACAGGAACTCACCCATCACCTGCGCACGCGTGACAGCTCCGTGCGTTTCATATCAACATACTATATTTTCACGAAATAGCATCAGTTTTGTAGTACTCCATCACAACTATACTGTATCCAGTCCAAGGTTGCAGCAGAAATAGACCCTGTCACAGGACAGCTCTCGATCATTGGTTGGCTGGTTAGTTAACAGTGTCGTTGCGCCAGGAAATAGGTCCTACGCTAAATTGCTGTGTTTTAGTTCAAGATAGGTGATTTAATCGTTCAGTTGCGGTTTTTAATACTCTGTAATATAATATCACTCTGTGAGCATGAAATACTATATGTGCATGGAATGGATTAACTACAACTTACGCGGCGACGCTAACGTCCGTCGTGATTCCATTCCCTCCACCGCGAGGCGCGATTCCGTTTCTCCACTAGTCGCCAGTTGGCTCGCGAAACACGTGGAGGTGGTGCGACGGTTTGTTGCACAGCCAATACCGTTCAAGCGCGCGAACAGGCGGAGTGACACAAGCTGAAATCTTGTAATGGATAGAGTATAGTCCCGCGGGAACTACTTTTGTGTTGTCCTTGACCAACGCACGCAACTGGTGTGGCGCACCACAGCACCGGCCATAATACTGTGACACAGACTAGCCGGCATTTAGATTTAAGGGCGCGGTAGACTACCTGTCGGGAAATTATTTAAGTTTTTGACGAGCAATTGTGTTGTTGTTAAATAAAGTAGACGGGTTTTATATTTTTCTACGCATAATATGACTGTCATACCACATTTAGACACATACATAAAATAGCACAGTTATTAAATAAGCCCAAAAAAAATTTTTAAAGTTAGCATTTGTAAGT
>PNEQ01058222.1:0-18077 GCA_003012365.1 Medauroidea extradentata | reverse complement strand
TGGTTTAGCCGAAGTTGAGGGGGGGGTGGTTTAGGCGAAGTTGAGGGAGGGGTGGTTTAGCTGAAATTGAGCATGATTGTGTTTTTGGAAGCACGTGACTACAATAAGCTAGATGCCTGGCCTGCTACTGGAGTGTATTTGGAAGGGAGAAGGGTATATACACCCAGCAGTGGACATGACAGGAGCGCTGTGGATATAATGAGTATGGGTGGGAAACATGCACGGCGCTGATAAGACAGCGATGGCGGCGCGACAGCTGTTGTTTGCCCGGAGATAGGCTGGCGTGTTGGAGAGGCGGGCTGTGGCTGGCTGGCTGGTTGGTTGACCTGGATTGTCGGCGAGGGCGAGGTCGCGCCACTGTGTGTCTAGTAGAGGTAGTGGTCGTCGCCGCGCGGCCTGGAAACTGGACGTTGAACCTTAGCGTTGCCTACACCTGCAGCTGCAGCTGATAAGTGCGCCCTGTCTGCAGCGACTGCCTCCATGTCTTACCTGCACATCTCACTACGCTCATATGGGAAGAAGAACGAGTATTTCGCCCGTGTATTCACCTGGCAACAGCCTAGACTTCTCAGTTCTATACGTGTACCGGCTGAAGCCGAATATATATTGGCTTCTAACAGTACAAACGTGTATCACGTGATATCCCCACGACTTGTTTCCTTATTTATAACTGGCTTGCAGTCGTCGAATGTGTTAAAACCGCTCTTGTCTAATCACTAGAGACCTGACAATTTCGCGGGTTCGCTTATATGTAGGCTAGTCTCCAAGAATATATGTAAAATCTTGCAGACAGTAGTTGTTTATTAGCTGCTCGCTGACAGTAAAATGGGCTTATATTTAGCTACAGTTTTATTATTGACTCAGCTAGTTCCAGGAAGTGTCGAGTAAGTCAACGGCCAGTTGTAAACACGGTACAGACCTAAGTTGCTGGAACTCCATTGATTGTACATAAAAGAACACGTGAATGTTTCAGGTCTCTAGTAATCACAGGAGTGAAGTATACGGTATTGACGTCCAACCTGACCTGGAATCATTACGCGAAATAATCGTGCCTCTAGTTATGGGGATTGATCCCTCTCAGGCAGGATTTATGGTATTTCTAATAAATCAGTGATTATAGAGAAGTTGTTTTATTCTTTTCAAGTTGACAAGGCATAGTTAGAGCCATGAAGTTTTCGCGAAAATAGTTTAGCCGCAGTTTGTTTCAGTGTCTTATCTGAACATATGCTACATGGTCAAGGACTGTATGTTTGATCACGCTCGTGTCTTGAGGTTCTACTCGCAAGTAACATATGTGTTGTGTTACAGTATATTTCTTGTGATTGGTGCAGTCAAATAAGACATGTACCTTCCCAGAGGCTCGCTGCCAATAACCACGAAGATTAGCTGCTGGTGTGAATGTGAGGAAGGCTCTGAAACTAACTGGGGCGAAATTCTTCTCGCGATGAGTTCATGACCCTAGGTGTAGTTTATTGTTTCATTCTCTTTTGGAGTCCACGTGGGATTGTTTCGCTTACTTTTATGACTTCTGTGGTCGCTCCCGTTTATATAACATTTTTTCCTTGTCAGTTGTTCAACATTACAAAATAATGGACGTGTTATGGAGCCAGCAATTAAAAAAAAAAAGCCGTTAAGTTTGTAGCTGTGCCCTGTCGTGACAAAAACGTCGATGCATCGACTGTAACAGAAGTCATCGAGAAGAAGCTGATAAATCCAAGATAGTAGGGATCGATACCCCTGATAGGCAGCGTGTCTTGGTACAATGACGTTCTGTTCTACATTGCCGTGCCAATCACGATAACGTTACTGCGATATGCAGGGGAACGTCAGAGTTACAAGTAGCCAATCACCGGCCACGAAGCAGATGTGAATATGTGCACGTGAGCTACTGAAACAAGCTGGGAATACAAACCATGAAGTTCCTTGGTACGTCCGCACGAGTAGATATACAATAAATACGAAGTTAGTTCACGTCTAGGAAGACGACACATTTCTGGCATTGTTTGAACTGAGAGTAAAATATACAGTTTGGAAATGTCGTATTCTTAGGGAAAGTAATATTTCACGATTTCAACCACATAGGCATGTTAGAATCCACTCGCCTATATATATTCAAGCCATAGTCATTTTGGCTATTAGCTGCTACGCACTGGAACAATAGACAATGGACGAATGGACGGGGCTTGAGTATGTATAGAACAATACATTCTAGCATGAAGGCCATCGACCTCGCTAATTATTCCTTCCTCTTCCTGATCTTATTGCGCTACAGCCGGCCTCCGTAGTGCTGTTCTGTTGGCCAGGAGTCGGCCTGCGCTGCGAGAGCTCCTGGGTTCGGATCCGGATTCTACCATGGATGACGTGTGGTCCTTCCACCTCATTTCACCCTCGTGGGCTCTTGAAACCACGTACAATACTCTCACCTTCGCCTATTTAGCTATAAGTGCAGAGGCCTAATAGAATATCGTTTGACTCGCATTTATATTTCTGTCTGATGTGATTCCCAATATTAATTAAGAAATACATCTTAATACTTTAGTGACTGTGTAAATATGTCGATACGTCTTGAAAACTTGTGACAATGCTTCAGTAATAACATTGTCCGTGTTTCGTATTAAATTTCGTTACTAGTTTCTACTTCTGAAAATCAGGCCTATATTTGCTGTTTAAAGTTCGTAAAACGTATTTTCCCGTAAACCACAACGCTTTTGAAGCGCATGATCTGCGTCACTCGTAGGTGTGTCCCATGCTAAAGTGTATGCTAGCTGCAGTGGCGAGCTATGTTGACAGGTCGTAACGAGGTCTTAAGGCGGTCGCCTGGCTGTCACTCGAACTGCGTGCAGCGTGTTCGGAGTTACGTTTTTTCTTGGATATCAGTTAACATGCGTCCACAATTCTTATCTAAGTAAAGAAAACACACTTCAGACAAGGTCGGAACCTCATTGTTAAGACGCCACGCTCCTTAAAAACACTGTTTCTAAGTCCTCCAACATGGCAAAGAACGGTCTTTTCAGACTTCCGTACTTCAAAATGTACTAACCGGATGTATGTGAAACTCAGATTGCGACCTGCACTGAACTTAGTTGCAGACTTTGCGCCAGTAAAATTATATGGTCACCGCTTAGTGTCCCATAGTAAAAATCGTTCGGCGGGAAGCTTGCACGCTAGTTCAGCGCTTGGCTCGTTGAGGCGACGCGGCATTTGATGCGCGCTTCAAGGTCGACCTTACTGCTCCGTCGCTTCTCAGCCTCTCACGCGCGGATAGGCGGCGCCCTTAAAGTCCGACAGTAAAAACGTTATGGCGGTAACACTGCGCGCGCGTTCACGACTCTGGCCGTAGAGGCGATATTACAATACACGTGCCGGCCGCCGTCGCTCGTAGTGCCTCGTAGATTATCGCCTCACACACAAACATACCAAGTGACAACATCCAGGGCCTGTCGCGTCGCTACGGAGGCTGGCTGCAGTATTCCTCAGTGGCTAGCTCTTGTAATACAGGCTCAGGACATGACAGCTTGTGTACCGTGTAATGTCGGCTTTTGCGGCGCGCCAGTCAGGTCACATACATTATTCATGGCCGCCCGCCGGACTATCTACTCTACTACACTACTGCCAGGCTTGCCAACTGTATGTTACATTTCAACTGAAGAGTGATATCACTTGGTAGTATACCAGGGCCCTGGCTGCTTCCAATGCCTTACATGCACATCTGCATGTGCTTCATGGTCAGTGATTGCTCTCGCATGTCTTGTGGTTGTACTGGTAGATCACGTACGTATGGTGTAGCAATAAAGCTGCCAATAACCATGAGGCGCAGCTGCACACATCAACGTACGTTATTGAAACAAAACTGTGTAAACATATTCTCGTGCGAACTCGTGGCTGTAGTAATTGTCTGTAGACTGGAACATAACAATAATACTCACATTTATATATTGTTTCAATAACCACTCTAAGATTAATTATATATAATTTTTATTGGTTATGTGTAGCAATGGCGGATACAAGAGAAGAAAAAAGGGGGGGGGGTGGATTTGGGGGAACTCCCTCCCCCCCACCCAAGAGCCCAACCTTGTATTAGAAATGTTATACTTTTTATTCAAACTATTGAAAATGTAGTAGGTGTTACGAGCCATGCTATATATTTTAAGAAACTGGCTGTAAACTCTTTGAAATTGTTCCAATTTGTGTCTGTTGTGTGTTAAACATTAAGGGCGCGGTTTACCACAATTTTCAGCACCATTTTTTTATTTTTTATCTGCACCAGACGTTTTTTTTCTCATTTTAGACACAAACTGTGACTAAATTTGGTTCTTAGAAAATTTTTTATCGCACATAGTTTTCGCGTAATGGCTTGTTAAAGTAATATTTTGCATGTTTCCGTTTTAACGACTACACTAAAACCAACTGATATACCAAACTTAAAAAAATCACAATGGATAAACACATTGCAGGCTACAATGACATGCTCATAAAAATAAAGAATAAAAATTACTTAAAGTAAAAAAAAAATTGTTGAAACTGAAAATAAAAAAAAAATCAGTATTTTTTTTAATACAAATAATTTTTATTCTTTATTTTTATGAGCATGTCACTGTAGCCTGCAATGTGTTTATCCACTGTGATTTTTTTGAGTTTGGTATATCAGTTGGTTTTAATGTAGTCGTTAAAACGGAAACACTCAAAATATGACTTTAACAAGCCATTACGCGTAAACTATGAAAGATAAAAAAAAATTGTTAGAGCCAAATTTAGTCACATTTTGTGTCTAAAATGAGAAGAAAAATAATTGGTACAAATACAAAATAAAATAATGATGATGAAAATTGCGGTAGACCGCGCCCTTAACATTCAAAATCTTCTCAAAGTGCACCATGTTGCATCTTAAAATCAACATTTTTCGCGGGGAGGACTTTAAATCGGCCAACCGGTGCTATCGAAAATATATTCCCCCTCCCCCTCAGTTCCATTCTGGATCCGCCCCTGATGCGTAGGGATGACGGTTAATCGCGGGAAAACTTGACGGTTTGCTGGGTTTCAACACACGTTCAGTTGACCAGTCGGTTATTGGCCTTAGCGTGTAATTAGAGCTGTTGCCCAATTTGACTGAACAAATAACAATTCCCCGATATTGTAATTGTTTACGCCTGTTATTGGTCTGCAGACATGTACGTTGTGTCAGAAGTACCTATATAATCGAAGCAAACATGACACAAGAAACTACAGTGTTTTCAAGGGTATGTTGGCACAAAACATTATATTTCCAGGCCAACATGAAATATTAAAGTTGTATGGTTCCTGAAGGCGGAACAATACAGTGAAACTTAGGTAGGCAGCACTTTGATGTACTGAGGACTGTACATTTATGAACTGCATGTACCTCAGCGCCACCCTCTGTGAGACTAGTGTTTGTAGTAGTGACGTCACCACACACTGAGTGTGTCAGGTTATATTGCGACATACCATAGAAGATATGGCGAATGTTGTGTTAAGGTGACCGCCTGTCCAGGGCACCGTGGATGTGTTGAGCTTCTGTCGTTAATGTATAGGCCACAACTGCTCATCGCACGTAGTGATGCCTGTTAGAAATAACATTCAAAGAACGTTACATACTTGTATAGACATGTCATTTCCCGCTACTCCTTTAGTTTATACTGGTTTTGCGGTAATTATTTTTTAAATCTTAAACGAGAGCAGATATCAAAAACCGGTGTGGCAGTTTTCTTTAAAATAATTTTTGCTGCGATCGCTATTTTTTTTTTTTTTTTTTTTTTCAAAGTAAGAAATTAGACGGTTCCGACTAAGAAGTCAATTAACCAGAATTACATAATTAGTTAAAACCAAGTATTTACTGCCTTTAAAAAAATCAGTCAGCATGGAGAAGACGATTCCAAACGAAACTGACAGACAGATTTGTGATATCTGACCTCGTTCAGGCGTAACAAATCTATGACGTTAAAAAGTAGAAATTAGAGAGCTTGGCATATTTTGTAGCGACCGAGGCGTATTATTTTGCGTTCCTTCTAAGCTCTGTGAGGCTTGGCACAGGATCTTTCAAAAGGCATAGACATATAATGATAGTCTCCACTTGTTACCTGGCAGATGCTAGTTGTCAGGTAGAAAACTGCAGTACAGCTCAGCGACTGCACATAGAGGCTAGGTTGAAGTGTGATGCTCGTGGTGTGTCGCCCTTGTAGCTTCCACACTTCTAGGACTCTTGACACCCACCTAGGCGGCTACCTTGAGGGCTTGGGCCCGAGTTTCTCGGCTTTCGAGAGAATTATTTTTTAAAATGCATACGAGAGTCGTTATCGTAAATTCGCTTCGTAACTTTTTTACAAATTGGTTTTACTATTCAATGTAATTTTTCGAGACAAACTGTGTGATGAGTAGAGCTAATTTATCAATTAAAAGGAAATTTCGTTAATTAACTAATTAGCAACTATTTTGCAATCTTCTGACTCGACAAAATGAGAGTATGCAGTTTAAATCAGCCATAAAAAAGTTACGAAGCGATTTTACGATATCGGCTCCCATTTATGTTTTAAAAAATAATTGTCGTTAAATGCGGAGAAACTCGAGCCCATGCCCTTAAGCTTCGTACAGTCTGTTTACGGTACAATAGTATGTTTTAAATCTCTGCTACATATCCATAGTTTCTGTATCATAGTAATTAAACAAAATAAATATTATCGTAGAATTCGTAATTTAGGATATGAAAAAAACTGCTAAATAGTTTATATAGAATATACAATATACATGTTATTCAACAGTGAATAGTAAAAAAAAAAAAAATCAACAAAACCACATGGAAATAGCAGCAAACGTAGTTTTCCAACTTTGCGGCACGCAGCTCTGTTTTATATCGTTCTAATCTACCCAGTGTAAATCCCCAAACCCTAAATACGTAAAGCTTCGTTTCGGACACGGCTTAAACTGTCAGTTGTGAATGTGATGGCTGGCGTTGTTGGATGCCTGGTCTACAACCCCAAGCACACACTTTCGTTTTTCTCACAAGCGCGCAAAAACGCGCAGATGAAATGCTGTACACTGTTTACCGACATCCAGAGTTACATTTTCTCCATCTGTGTTCACTCTTTTTGTGTTAAAGGATTAACAAAAGACTAGCATAACAATATATGTTGCTTTAAAAACCTGCAATAATGATAAGGAAATTAACAACAAATTATTTAGAAACTATAATTTTAAATTTAGAGATATATACTTGTGCATTGCTTAAACTCAACTCTGAAATCAAAACATTTTACATTGAATTTGTGTATTTTGTTGCAAAAACTAACGGGAACAAAATTCTATCACATGTATGGGAGTTTAGGACTTCCTGGAGGCACAAATATTAAACCGAAGACATTAAATTTTGGTAGAGTTGTAAAGCGGATAAAGGAGGATAAAATGAGCCTAAATTGAACATTCTACATAAAACTCCATTTTCGGAATATTAACGCGTTGACCATTGTGCCGTAACGATACTGCACTCAACATACTGTACATTTTCCTCGCACGATATTTCCTGTCGTTAACAGGACGATCGAAGCAACTCGATGTCTAAACGTTGCGGTGTGTATATATAGACATGGTTCTTACCTCCCGCAGTGGGTAGAGGCGCTTGTAAGACTGTCACCACGTACGTGCTGACTGGGTTGCCTACCTGCTGGCATTATACTTGGAGTGGCCGCGCTGCTGTAACGATGTGTCTGAGCGTGTTCGCACACGTGGACATTCTTTCTTATTGTGGTTCTTTATTCGCTACGATATGTCGCTCCACGCGTACTGTTCCACAAACACATGTACAATGACGTAGGCGACTCCATGTTTCCAACACATGCAGTTGAAAGATGGTACCATACTTTGTTCCACACACACGTGCCATCGTGCATCTGGACTGAGTGTGGAAGGTCAGTGTTCCATTCCTAGTAGATTAAGGGAAAAACAGCGATGCAAGAGTATGCGCAATCTGTCAACGATCAGCAAAACAATGGCACCGGCGCAGTCATTTTGATGTAACTAACTGCAGTGTCTTTTGGCGCTTAGATCATTTAGACTTCCCTCTCTACAATTGCTGTACTCATGGTTCTTGGTTCAAACCTGGCTGCCTGTACCCGCGAATCTTCCTATCATTGTCATTCCACCCTGTAGTCTTTAGACCTAAGACATATGTAACAAAGGAGTGCTGTGCTGTGTACTGGGCGACCACGTGACACGGCAGTGTGCTAGGTACGTACAAGGGGAGGTGGTAGTAATGGCGGCTAGCAGCAGGGTGGGTCACGCCTCGCTATTGATCGCCAGGAGGCAGGCAGGGTGGTAGGGCGCAGTCCCAGGTGCCTGCCCCGCTGGGCCGGGCCTACACTCACTCTGCCTGCTCTGCTTGTCTGTCACATCACAGTCCAACATACATACCTTCATGGGCGTCGCAAGCTCATATTTTTGGGGGGACTGAAATTTATTTAATAATTGAGGAACACCCATCCCCAAAAGAAAGCGGGGGGTTCGGGGGTTCTCCCTCGGAAAATTTTGGGGTTCCTAGGTGCAAAATGGGGTTATCTAAGCGTTTCTCATTCCTAAAATATGCTAATTACATAGCTGGTTGGAATATATATTTTCTTTTTAGAAAAAAAGGTCAACATAAGTACATGTTGGAGCCCTATACACACCACAAAATAATGACTTTAAATACCGGGAGAAACCTGAATGTTAAACTTACAACCTACAGTAGCAGTAAGAATGTCCGAAACAACATAAAAAATTAATTTTAAAAAATATGTATTTACTGTCATTATAGTATCTTGCCTGAGCACCCTAGTTTATCTATAAAAAAATATATTTTCGAAACCTGCCAAAAATGTGAGTAAAAAATTCTCAGAATTTCAGTAGACAAACATTTGTAAGGAATATATTTAAAGTTTGTTAATCTTTACTACATTTAGCCGCAATTAAAGAATGATGTAATGGAGGAAACCATACTAAACTGTAGAAATATTTTCTTGTAGATATTAAAACTGAAAAATGTGCAATTTTACACTTTCAAATTAGTTATAAAAACCTTCTGTGATTAATTCCAACTCAACTCAAACTTCACAAAGCCGATTTTTGTAATAACAGTAATAACACACACAAATAAAGAAAAAATAGTTTTTTGTTGGGCGTAATCTTTTCCGAATAATATAGTCCATTCTCGGTAAAGTGGTGAGCACTTGAGGTACCTCTAATTTCGTCACTGTACACTTAGTAAGACATTACAACATATAATTACTAACCTAATTCTCCACTAACTTTACTGGAAGCAAATAACCGAGCATTCGTGTGTGAAATGTTACACAAAGTTTTAATTCAAAAGTGTTAATTTCATCACGAATGGACTATATACGCCAATATATGCAACAAATGGGTTTCATCTATAGTTTTTAAGGTCATTACAGTACAGGCTGGTTAACGAGGTAATTGACGAATAAAAATATATCAGGGATCACGGAATTAGTATGTTTCATACTACTACGAAACTCAATATAGAGGCTGTTATTTAGCTTATGTTAAAAACTTTCGGAGATGATTCCTTATAAAAAATGAGGTGTAGGTTAGTTACACTATGAAATTTTTGTCTATAACCCAATTTGTAAGGGAGACATTCATCCTTGAAAAATTAATTTTAAAATTGTATTTTGGCAACATTTTGAAAACGTTGTATTAACTTTCAGTTCTGTGCACAGTGATAAGTGTTATAGAGATCTTCGACCAAATCCATAAACTGCTCTTTAAATCTCCCTTCATGAATATAACAGGGGTGATTACCCTCTTACTGACTATAACTTTTGTAGCGTTGGGTTTTGTGAACATTTCTTGTTGCTGTTCTGAGCAGTCCTTCTATAAAAGGTCTTATTTTTATAAGTCACTACTATGTATCATTTGTTATAAAATGCAGTCTAGTGTATCTGTGCCAACAATACAATACCTGGCATGTAGGCAAAAACTGCAATATAATTGTACACAGCATGCTTGTAAATGCATTTTACACTATGAAAAACACATCCTGTGTTACAGTTCTTTATAACTATGTCACATATTTCAACCAAGTAAACCTCAACAAGCATACTTACAAGCAACTCCATACACTGGCATGCCTATCACACATCATTATTAGTATGTTTCATGTGTGAATTTATTTGCCACAAAAATTCGTGTGCTAATAATGGTACTGCAGCATCTGATTTTTAAAAGATTCATTTCTTGTAAGTAAGTGTGAATTTCTGTCTTACGAATTGCAGTAGACAAAAATGTCATTTTGAAACTGTATATAATTTGTGGTAAAGGGTCACGTCCTAAAGTTTGTAACATAAGTTAAGAAACAACCTGTATATATTGGAGGAGACGAAATCCTCACCCCCCCCCCCGGTCCATTATGGTTGTGACGCCCGTGCATACCTTTATATGCCACGGCGTAGTGCTAGCCAATATCTGTACTTACAGATGATGTTATATCGCTAGGGACCCTGGTTTTTCGCGAAAATAATTTTGCCTCACTTTGTTTCATTGCCTTACACCTGCAGTTCTGCTTCGTGGTCAGTGATTGGATATTGTAACTGTCACGAGCCTTGATTATTCTACCGGCAAATTACAGACGCGTTGTGTTGCAGGAGCATTATTGTAATTAACTCAGTCAAATGATATTACGGCTCTTTACATATACACGCTGCTAATAACCATGAAGCACAATTGCTGATGTTTACGTAATGCTGGGATACGGAATATGTCATATATAATGTTATAATTAGTACATAAAATCGTACATACTACTAAAATTCTTAGTTATTACCCACTTACGCTTAAGAATCTAAGAAGTCCTTTACAGAATAAAATAATATAGCAATTAAGTATTTTTTCCAAGATTTTTTTGTACATAATTATTTCTCCATTGTAACAGCCTAATATCAGTTGGTAATTTATTAGAAAGTCTCAATGTAGAGAATTAAACTACTTTGATAAATAGACAAACTTGTTGGGATATGTAAGTTGTTCTTTGATCTTGTATTATGCTCATGTTCAAATTATTAGAAATAAAATAATTTTTATTCTTTTTTGCATATAATGGTGAAACATAAATATATAAAAAAGGTAAAGGTAGAATATTAAACTTCTTATACAATGGCTTACAAGATCTATATATTTTGCAATTATCTAAACTCTTAAAGCTGATTTTTGTAATTTAAATATTCTTCCAGCATCTACTGATTTTCCCCAGAATGCTAAACCATACAATAAATGCGAAGAAAATATCCATAATAGACTCATTAAAATACCTTAGGGCTAAGAATATTGTTCATATATCTTAATGAAAGTTATTCTGGTTGAATTTTTCCAGTTACATATTTAATGACAGTTTCAATTAAAACTATTATCAAATGTTAGCCCCAAGAACTTTATATCCGTAACGTTAGTTCCAATGAAAATTATTCATATTATGTCCAAGAGAAAACTTTATAAGCTTAGTTTTATCGTAATTTACTGTAATTTTGTTTACTAGGAACCAGTTACACAAAGAATTAACAGCTTTATTATAATTCAAAGAAATAACGTCAGTCAGCTTATCCTTTACTATTAAAGTTGTACAAACAACATACATACAAGTAGGACATATTAAATGTACTTGAATCATCATAGAACAAAACTCCAGTTCCCTTGAGGCGACTAGACATACTTCAGGTACATAATGTTGAATTATATTTTCTTTGTGGGGGGGAGGGAGCCCTTCATCTCGCCCCCCCCCCCTCCTAAAACTGCCCCAGGGTTCAGTCAAATGACAAACTCCTCACAGAGACACGTGGTCAGGAAGTAACGACACCTGGTTCCCGCGACAATATTCCTGCAGTAACTTACAACACCGCTACGTGCTCAGCTGTAGTCTAGCGTCGTTGTCATTAGGCGTATTTTAGCGGTTGAATTGGTCACAAGCTGTTAGCAAGCGTTTGCCGAATCTGTTTGCATTTACAAGAAATCGCTAAAATGCAATATTCAGTAAACATAAATGGCTACCACCATGGAGTTACGAAATTGTGTACCTGTTATTGTCTTATCAGGAATAGAATTGGACTGTATAAAGGAAAATACTTCTTCACGAATACGTTCATTGGAAAATAAACTACTTTTACTATTTTTTTTTACATGTACAACATAATAAATTGTAGAAATAAATTTAATTGTGCATCAGTATATGATGAAAAATTAATATTGCATAACTTTATTTGAAAATAACTTAAGTTTCGTCCATATTTCACACAAATACAGTTTGTTTTGGTTTCAGATTTGTTCGAAACAAAACAGGAAATGATAGTAACAACCCTGTAACCGTCCTCCTGCCTCGGTTGCCCGAAACGTGCAAACACCCTCAGCCTGGTTGCAGCATGTTTGCAAACACCCTTGTAAACAGGAGCGCTAAAATGCTCTGTTTACAGGTACCGCTACCAATTCAACCGCTAAAATACGCCTATTGGCCGCGCGCCTGTCTTTGTTTAGAAACCTCTCCCAGTTGGTTGTATACATCAGGAGGATATTACTGACGTGCCGCACGTCTGTGATATGCTGTCAGACGTTCAAGGGTGTCTCAGTGCGATAAAATCATATTCTTATATTTTTATGAAATACTAGCTGTCCCGTTTCGGCTTCGCCCGCGTGTACTATAGACAAGAGTAACTAACTTTTAGTGATACTATATTATACTATATGCACTGTTTATCTTTAAAACATCAAATACAAACATATTTGTCCAGTCCACTGCGCTAAGCGTACTTTAATTGCAGAACTTATTTTTTTAATTCATCTTTATTTCTCTATAAAACAATTGCCCGGCTGCGGCTTCCACCGCGTGAAATAATTTAATGTAAATTTATGTGATGAAGGCATTTAACAGCTAGCGCACTCAATAACAGTGTCAAGAGCGCACGCAATACGCTTGTATGATGTCATGTAATTCCCATCGCAAAGTCTTGCACGGGATACGAACCCGTAACCCCACCCCTCCCACACCCCAAACTTTATACAATACCTGAGTGAATGCTTAAGGCCTCGATCACAGGAACATACCGAGATTGTTTAAACAACAATAGCAATAAAGCTCAAATTGACTCTGCTGGTTTTAGGGTTTTTTTCCCGGCAATTATTCGAATTTTTCTCGCCGTAAAAACAATCTTTGAACTTCAACGAACATAAAAAAAAAATGGTCAAATTGGTCCAGGCGTTGTTGAGTTATGCGCTTACCAACACATTTTGCGATTCATTTTTATATTATAGAAGATAGTTAGTTTTGAAGACGATACTTGTGAGTAGGTTTTACTCTACTCTACTTAACTGCCTTGCAAATAGTGAACTCGTGGTTTTCGCGAGAAGAGTTCAGTCCCAGTTTGTTTCAGTGCTTTACGTTCATACCTGAAGTTCTGCTCCGTGGTTACTGGGCAGCGACCCTTCATGAACAGACTACTGTCTTTTCACTGAGCCAATCATAGTAAAGCTACTGCAACACCACACGTCTATGATTGGCGGGTATAGATAGTTGAAACAGCCAATCACTGACCTTGAAGTAGATGTGGCGACGTGTACGTAAGGCACTGCAACAAACTGGGGCAAAATTCTTTTCGCAACAAAATCGTGGCCCTACCAATAATTCATTTAACCAAAAGTTTTGAAAAAAATTGAATCAGTGTGCAATCACACGATGCACAATATTGTCGACGCGTTTTTAAATAATGTACCATTCGCCAGCAAAAAAAAAAAAAATAATAATAACAATTTCCTTCATTTTTGCTTATTTTCACAACGAAAAACAAGGTACTTTGGGTAATGAAATCTAAAAAACCGTTCAGTATAATTCTACAAAAAAAAATTCAGCTACAAATTATAACATATAAGTGTCAAAACTGTGCAGCGAAATTTTGGTATGAGTAGGTATTAGGTAGCAATAAAAAATATTTTCGAAATCACTGCAAAACTTTGTAACAAGTCCTTAACAGTCCGTAGTCATTGGAGTGCAACGCGCGGCGCCTTCACACGAGTATATATTAAATGACTAGAGGTGATGATTTATGGCGGGGAAATTTGACTGTTTGCTGGATTCCAACACACGTTCCGCTTATTAGATTATTACTGGATTTCTCTTGTACGTGGAGTTGTCGCCCTATTTGACTGGGACAGTAAGCATCCCGCTATTGTAATATTGATGCATATTATCTGTAGGGACAGGAATTTTTGGCGAAAACATGTGCGCCCCACTTTGTTTCAGTGTCTGACGTGCACACCTGCAGCTCAACTCATGGTGTTTTTGTGCAGAGTCGTTATTCATTTGACTGAGCCAATCAGTACACGGATAACTGCCACACAACACGTCTGTTATTTGCGGGGTTAACCTCCACACGCTGGGTGTTACGGCAGCCAATCGCTGACCACATAGCAGAGATGCAGGGGCGCACGTAAGGCACTGAAACAAAGGGCTGCACAAATATTTTCGCGAAATTTCCTATTCCTGCCTATTATTGGTCTGTAGACAGCTATGTTGTTGCAGACGTTCATCACCCAATCATATGAGTAGCAAGAAACTACAGTGTTTTCAAGCGTATGTTGACAAACATGTCCGCGATATACCGACATCTCTATCAATGACCCGCATATTAGACTGCTGTGCATATTCAAGCCCTGTCTATTGGTTCATAGTATGTTGTTCCAGTGAGTGGCAGGTAATGTACAAATGGTCGAGGCTTGGGTAGATTACAGGAACGTCATTTCAGGTTTTTATTTCGAGGGGGGGGGGGGGCAAGCATTTTTTGTGACAATGACCTTGTTGCATTTTTTTATTAATTAAGCATTTATAAATTAGAAACTTAAATAATAAAATTTCGGTTTTATGTGCTTACGTTAGTAATATTTAAATAACAAAATACATACTTTTTTTTTTACTTATTTCCTTCTAAATCAAAGCCGGGCAGGGAGGGGAGGGGGCATCCATCACCATCTCATCCGGGACAAATGGATCCGAACGCCTGTATGAAGGTTATGTTCGGTTGCAGTATCCGTGGAGGTAGGAATTGTATCCCACACCTGACTGGAGCTGCGCCTCATTTCAAGTTTTCCGTTATGTCGCTTTCATTTGATTTTGTTTCAATATTCTTGTTTTTAAACAGGAAAATACACGGAACTATGTTGCGTAATTTCGCTGCCAACCATACAAGCAGCAAGGGGACTATAGTTAATGTTGAATTATATGCAGTGAAGGCTAGTGATATTTTTGAAATGTTATAACTGTTGTGCTGACTTTATACTGAAGGACGCATAGTTTTGTTGAGAGGTTCATGGTGCGTATCCACGTATTGCTTGTCTCAGCCTGTATAATGTATATGATTGGTGTTAGTTGTAGTAGTGTGATATAGTCGTGGTAGTGCCGTGTTGCTACACGTGCTCGTCTGTCAACATAGTCGGTGTTTACCTCGCGATGTAGTGATACTAGCAGATAAGACAGGGCCTCAGGGTGGTGGTCTTTGTTCTTACACGTCCAGACCAGTCCAGACCAGTCCAGTGTGGTCGTGGTGTGATCCTCCAGCCCGGTCCTCCTTCATTTACATTGCTGCTGCTGGTATCAGTCAGTCACGTGACCTTCAACCAATCGGAACGTTCCAATATTTCCTTCCGTCCGTTCGTCCGTCCGTCGAAAGCTTCGCAAGCTTTAACTTTTGATGGACGACGGATGAAAAAACAGCCTTCTAAAGATGGCGGTGATTTTTCCTACTTTTTTTTTTATAAAAGCAGACTGTGAGGTTTGTTTTATTTTATATTTTTCTTGCACGGTACTGCAAATTCATTACTTTAAAATACAATTGAGATAATTTTGGCATGCGGAAAACATTAAAATATCAAGTTATATATTTTATTTATGTAATAATTACTAAAATGGGAACGTAAATAATTTTACTAGTTAATTATGATCGAAAAATTTGTTTGATAAAAAACAGCGGTTGCACTTACTAGCAGCCATAGACTAATATATATTTACTAGCAGCCATAGACTAATATATATTTACTAGCAGCCATAGACTAATACATATTTACTAGCAGCCATAGACTAATACATAAATCCATAAAAATAAGTAAACTGATGAGGGGAATTCTTTTACGTCCCACAGAAGTTTTCTGTTTGGTAACTTGGCATATAGAAGGAATAATAACAGGCGGGTAACGGGTTGTTGAACTCCGACTTACACTGCTTCTACTACATTGTCTCATTTATAAATGTGTACCTCGGAGGCATAAGCCACTATGTCACAAAAGTGACATTTTTCAGGAGAACAGTTTGAAGAATGTGATTCACTAGTGAATTCAGCTATTTAACTCCGAAAAAAATGTTGGTTTTTGACACAACACAGAGTGTGTTGTATTTCGCTAGATAGTTCTTAAAACTGTGGTAATATTTTTGGTAAAAAGTTCATTTTGAGAAGAAGTGGACATAGTGTCTTATGCCTTCGAGGTACAGAAATAAAATAGCGTAGTTAATTATTTGAAGGAACAAAAATTCCTAGCTAAACCCATGGTTTTCGTATAGCAATAAATAAATCAACAACATGCTAAAAACTTGAAAACTGTTTCATATCTGCTATATTTTAGGTAAGTAAGTTCTCGCAAACGAAATACAGAATAAGGGGACGTTGGGGACTCGAATTCCAAACCGTACTAATTCCGAAATTTAAGAAGTAGCAAAATATGTTAACGTCTTTATTGTATGAATTTATTTCTACCAGAAATAGTTCCTTAACCGTAGTCGAATTATTGTATTTTGATTAGTAACACATTTCAGATAAATACAAATGCCCGCAAAAAAGATATTACCTTTTATTGGTATTTCTTAAATTTTGGAATTAGCATGGTTTAAAATTTACGTCCCCATATGTATGTGTTCACTTGCTTTGATCGCTTCGTTATTTGCAGGTCAAGATCAGTTAACTTTTTTAAAGGCCTGATTTCGTTTTTCTTTCTTTTCAGTCAATTTGTATTTGACTGCGACTTTTTAATACACCGCCAAGTTTATTCAAACCGTATATGGTATCCAAAAGTTAATGTCAAGTGTCCACAATTAAGTACATATATTTATAATTATTTTAGGCAAGGCAGTCTTCAGGATTTCTCGCTGTACTGGAACAGCTTATAATCACACTGTAACCACGTTCCCTGTAATGGGCATTTTGATTCATCCGATAGAAATGTGGAACAAAAAATGTACTAGGGTACAGTAGGAACTTGTATAGCTAATTGTTTGTAAATGCAAAGAGAAAGTTCGGTGCAAAAATAAACTTAGCCAGTGGTCCCCTTCGCAACTCTTGAGCGAAGACATGTTTTACCACAGAGATCATGGACAGTGCAGATAACCCTATATTTTGTGTTGCGAAGCTGTGTTGCCAGTGTTTGGCAATTGTCCGCTTTTTAAAAACAATCACGTTCTTGTCATCTCCCCAAGGAAGGGAGGGAGAGGGAAGTCAATGCTGACATAAACTAACGCAAATGTAGAGGGGGAGGGCATTCAATCATGGGCTGTTTTCTTAGAGTTACTACGTTTTGTTATTTCAGCGAGGGAACTTTTATAAATGCCTCATAACGTTTGTTTGGCTTTGAAGTATCTGGAAAACAGTAATGAATGAATGAGAGATTATTTTATGTACCACACACCCTTATAAATCGACAGTCGTAGTGTAAATAACATTAACTATAATATCGTAACAGCAGGATACCCGAGTACCAGGGTATATCACATCCCGGGATGCTGACTTACAACTAGGCGCTTGTAGAAATCTGCTTGTCCTGTATGATGACATGAATAGACTCTTCAATTGACAGGCGACGCAATGATCTTGGAGGAAACCCGTCTATCAGCGACATCGTCCAGTACGATTCCCACATTTGCCGGGAATTAACCAGGATCGCCTTGGTGAGAGGCTACTGTGCCACCCACTGCGCCAACCCCCTCCCCTCCTGCTGTGCCAACCCCCCTCCCTTCACTCTGTGCCAACCACCTCCCTCATTCTGTGCCAACCCCT
>PNEQ01058221.1:0-18074 GCA_003012365.1 Medauroidea extradentata | reverse complement strand
GGAAATGTACTGCGCCTGACATGAGTTCATGGCACACTGTCAGTGGAGACGTAGCGCGGCGAAAACCGAGCCAACTGCCCGTGCCACAGTATTATGGCCGGTGCTGTGGTGCGCCACATCAGTTGCGCGCGGTCATCAAGGACAACACAGCGTTAGTTCGCATTTTCCCCGCAGGACTAGTTGTCGTGGTCGAGTAGTATTAAACTCAAAGAACGCTGCACGCAGTTAATGCGCCATCCAGGCGGCCACCTTAAGAGAGAAGCGATAGGAATGGAGGAGTGACAAAATGCAAAGTTTGGAGAAATGGGATGTCCCCTATAAAACTTTTCGTCCACGGAAACGTCAACAATTTTCCCGCGTATGAAAATCTGGAGTACCTCACTCGTAACCTAACGAATCGGCGTACTTAGAAAGAAAGGAAGTCTCCTTGTTTATAATCGTGCGAGCGCAATGACAACGATAAACAACTTTCTTTTTTTTCACCTAGTTGGATATGCTCCTTGCACGTTCATGTTGCTAGGGTTATTGTATTGTTCGGGCATGCTAAGGGTAATGGGCCCGAGTTTCTTCACATTCAACGACAATTATTTTTTAAAAAATAAATGGGAGCCGTTATCGTAAAATCGCTTCGTAACTTTGTTATGACAGATTTAAACTGCATACTCTAATTTTGTCGAGTCAGAAGACTGCAAAATAGTTGCTAATTAGTTAATTAACGAAAATTCCTATTAATTGATAAATTAGCTGTACTCATCGTACAGTTTGTCTCGAAATATTACATTGCATAGTAAAACCAATTTGCAACAAAGTTACGAAGCAATTTTACGATATTGACTCTCGTATGGATTTTAAAAAATAATTCTCTCGAAAGCCGAGAAACTCGAGCCCAAGCCCTTAAAGGATCGAAAACAGCTAGAAAATAACAACGCTGTCACTTGTGAGAGCTCAGTTTACTTAATAATCTTCATTATTACGTTCTTTTAGAGAACTACCGTAACGGAAATAATCTTTAAAACATATCAACGTCGCTTTATTTCTTTAACTGTATTCTTTAAAATATTTAGTTTATTTTACAGTATTTAATTTTCTTAAATGTATTTTCTGGTTTTCTGACTTTGAAAAAAGTAACAAGTACAAAATACAATGCATTAAATGATTATAATTAAGTGCTCGGTCTACAGAAAATTTTGTCGTCATATTTTTACTATTGTATCAGATTATTTTTTCTTATTTTAAACATAAATTGTGACAAAATTTTGCTCTTATGAAATTTTTTATCTCTCATAGTTTTAAAACCAACAGACATACCAAACAGGAAAAAAAAAAAATTTCAGTGAATAACGATGTTGTAGGCTACAACCTCTCATACACAAAAACGAAAAAAAAAATAAAATTGTATAAAAATTGTTTATATATGTACACACACACACACACGAACTAATGTATTTATCAACATCTAAGAGGAACTGTTTTTTTTTTTTTGCGTCACAAGCCCAAGCTAAATAATCACAGTAATTTTTTAGCCTGTAAATATGTTATATAATTTTCGTAAGTACTGTTTTAGCAGGGAATTAACATCCAATGTGTTTATTGGAAGGAAACTATCCCATGCTATATACGAGCCACGGAATCCTCTATCAGTGGCCATGTTTCTTCCCGAGCCGCTTCCGCTATACACGGTTCTCGTCTTTCCGATCTCCGGCGAGGGCAATCAATGTCGGTATTCTTTATGCCAATCTACAACTTGTTGCTCGTCGTATTCAGTTCCACGTCGGTGGTATTTCCTCGACGATTCTACTTCACGGAGTGAAGGCGATGTCTTCTTCTCCGACGTTACCTCGCTCCACTTCATCAACTTTAAGTTCGCCACCGTACACTACATCCTCCACTATGTGTTTATTTAAATTAATTGTTGTACACTGTTCTACGATAAGCCGTTAAATATGACTTGTTTAAAATGGTATTGTGTTAGTATAATTATTTCGTTAATTTGAATTATGGTATCTGAAGTGCCTTTAAAATATGTACTTTCTAAAATTTAACAAACGAAGTGAACAACAAAATTCTATGAACGTTTAACAAAGTCATTTTCCGTACCGTTTAACAGTGAAATGTACAGAAATATAACGTTCAGGTACAGTAAATATTAAATAAACCTGAACTGACAGACGTTTCAAATAAAATAACTGTTGTCACATTGTATTTAAATTAGACTGAAAATTATCGAAGTTTTCTACTCCGCTTCAAATCTCTTTAGCTGTATACATTGGTCAAGACATAAAAACCGTTGCAGCTCTTTTTTTTTTTTCGAGTGTGTGTCGACAAATCTGATTTATCTCATTAAAAAATTTGCAGTAACATACTGTCACTTTGTTTTTCAGAGACACTGAATGTTATCACATTAAATAGTCACGCACAGATAATACATCTTTGTCTACACAAACACTTGTGTAGAGTTCATCTTTATGACTTGGTCAGTTAACCAAGTCTAGTAAAAATCGACATCTTAACCTTTCCAAAAATATGTTCTTTTCTTCGCGAATATTGAACATTAAAAGTGCAGAGATCATATACTTTGCAAAAAAAAAAATATATAGTTCCTGGGGGTTTATCACCTGGCAAAAATTGTCATCGTACGGAAGTTGTTTATTTCTATTAATGCCAACTACTGTAGAAATGGTATAAAACAAACTCGTATTTGAAAACAAATTTAAAGTTTAGGTTTATCGAAGTATGAACACAAGCCACTGGACATATATTAAAACGATTTTGAATATTGGTGAAACTTATACACAGCGGGTTGAAAACGTTTACATAGATATGCTCGCAAAAGTGATCATACGAATGCGTACAAGCAATTGTAACTTGGTGAAGGCTGTTAAATCCACATATATTGAAAGAAGCTTGCAAAGTGTACGAAACTTGCAGAAAATAGTAAACAGAGTACGATATAAAAACCAATTAAAGTTTAACTAATGCGCTTGCTTACCGCATTTATAAATAAATAGCTAATATGCTTGGCAGAGCTGAATTACTCGTCAATAGTAATATAGCTTAAACCAGGAACATGTAGGTATTACTTGTACGCTCCAAATTTTACAGGAAAAATAACAAGAGTTTTCGAGTTATACAAAAAATACTTGAGTAGTGCTCTCTTACAAAATGTGGTATATAATGAGGCGTGTGTTAATTTTCTTACCATTTGTGGTGGAATTATTTATACTGTTTGGTTAAGTGATTATAAGCTCATGACCGGAGAGTCAAGGGTGAACCTGGGTTCATCATTTACTATGGACGTAGCTATAAATACTTAACTAAAATACACACTTTCACAATTTGGTAGTTATTTAAAACCAGTATATTAATTATTTTTCATATTGTCATTTGCATGCCAAGTGTGGAACGAACCGAAGTATTTTTCGAGAAATCATGTAAAAAAACTCAATTTCATATGAAAACATTTCTTACAAAATGTCATCCTAACGAGACAAGACATTAGTAAATTTTAAACATGAAGTTAATAACTTTTTGGCATACCATTAATGGTTAAATAGTAGCTGGGCAGAAAATGATTACATTTGTATAATTATTGCTCATAATTAGGCGCAGTAGCGCGAATTACAGTAAGACTGTTATAACAGATTCTCGTTTTTAAAACAATTTAAATTAAAAGTTTATGTTTGTCAAAGTACGAATACAAGTCACTGGACACATTTTAACATTTATTTTGATAAGTGGCGAAACTATACACAGCGGGAAGACAAACATAAACATAGAAATTTTTTCAAAAACGATAATTCGAAGGTGTAAATGATTTCAAATATCAGATTGTTCAGGATCCAGCCTAGTAAAGTTTTTCATCATCAGAGAGCTGTAAATGTTTCTACTAGAGACAGCTGGCCACGCCCACGTAAACTGCTACATTTCGCGAGTTCATGTCACCCACCGTTGCAAAATTTGCAACACGTATCCCAAATTCTAGATTATACGTTTGTACACAAATAGGGCAGTAGGAACTAATCTCACAATACGCACATTATATCTTGTCTAAAAAATTATGATTAGGCATTTCTTAAAATAATATATACTTGGCGAATGTCGCCATCACTCAACTTTTAACCTAAAACATAATTTTATGCCTATGTAATAAAATACACTAAGAATGTTCAAGTGAATGCTTTCTTTAAGTTGGAGTTTAACCTCGAGTATTGAATTTTCCATTTATAAATCATAACAAACTTTTCATTGAAATTATAGCGCTTTAAAAATATATACATGCTTTTGGTATAAAATGCCAATGTTACATATTTTATACCTGAAGACTCTGAACGGAAGATAATATATTCTTATGTGTCTAGATACGTTATCAATAGTGATAAGATGTAATGGACATTTGATTTCATAGCAAGGGAATGTATTTTACTAGAATGAGATGCTGATACGTTTTAATGTTTTTCTGAACAACCTGAAAATACAAACGAAACAGTTATTCCAACTCGGTTTGTGATGCGCAACCTTAAAGATAATTTGTCAGTGATTTCTCTGACTCTTCCGTTGTGATACTTAAAAGAACAATTTCTGCGTAACAGGTGACACTCCGTCGTAAGTAAATTACTGAGTTGGAAATGAGTCTAAATAATCAGCTTCCGTTAATTATTAATTATTTGACACACAGAAAGCGGCGTAATTATATGTTAACAGCTAAATCGCAATGCCTCTACTGTAGCGGGATGTAAACATAATTGGCGGTATAATAGCATGAAACATATTTTTCTAATTAGAATTTGAAAAAAGCGAAAAATAAAATTACCCAATATGAAACTGAGCCTTAAGGGCATGGACCCGAGTTTCTTCGCATGTAATATCAATTATTTAAAAAAAAAAAATAGAAGCCGATATCGTAAAATCGCTTCGTAACTTTGTTATGACTTATTTAAACTGCATACTCTAATTTTTTCGAGTCAGAAGACTGCAAAATAGTTGCTAATTACTTAATTAACGAGATTTCTTTTTAATTGATAAATTAGCTATACTCATCATACAGATTGTCTCGAAAAATTACATTGCATAGTAAAACCAATTTGCAAAAAAGTTACGAAGCAATTTTACGATATTGACTCTCGTATGGATTTTAAAAAATAATTCTCTCGAAAGCCGAGAAACTCGGGCCCAAGCCCTTAAATACGACTCGGTATGTAACAAAGCACTTTAACGCTGGTGAGAGGTGACATGATGGAGCAGCACCGGAATAAATGGGCGAGGGAAACTGGAGATCACCGAGAAAACCAGTCAAGGACCAATTCTGAAAGTAACACGAACCTACAGTTGCTAGAATTATGGCTTGTGCCTAAAAGAAAACGCGAATTTTTCAGGTCCCTAACTATACGTCATGTACTGTAGTTAAGAAATTGTGCATTTTCGGACCTATTTCCATTTGATATTTTTTGTTTCTGTAGATGTCAGGATTGTTTCTTCAAAATTTTAACATGCAATTTTGCGACGTGTCAACTGTCAATACACTATACGGATATTTACATTAACGTAGTATAAAAATCATTTTATATAACGGTAGCTAACATGAAACTTGACCATTCTATATTTGTTTAGTATTACAAAAAATTTAAAAATTTTGAGCTAGCAACAATAAAATTATAATTCACAAATACCATGAAAAATGTAATCAATAATTAAATATTAAACGTTTAGGCATCAACCCTCTGAGAATCAAAGTCTACCGAAAAAATTTAAATAATTTCAATGTAGAAATTAATTAATAAAATGCACGCCGGGATAGTAATTTTTTTGCTTCCCTTCACGACAGTATTTTATCGAATAATTTGTTAACTGAAAAATAAAATACACCATGTTTTTTTTCCTTCGTTTTCTGGCAGGGTGAGATAAGGTCGGTGTGAAGGCTGCTCGACTAGCGAGACATGCCTAACGACCGTCCGACCCGAAGAATGATAAGGTGAAGTGAGATGAGTGTGGAGCAGTGACGGAATGTGAAAGGCGGAGGAAACGGGAGTTCCCCGAGAAAACCCGCCGGCAAACGGCAACGTCACACATTCATAAAATCCGGGACTAACCTCGTCAGGGATAAGAGTCAGATCTCCTATGGGAGCGAGATGTACGACTCCTGGACCACCGTGGATCCTGGTTTATTAACTATTACAATATAAATGAAGCTAGCACCGTCAATTATGACGTAGTAATCTACATCATGTATAACAAAACTAAACAAATTAAAACCAACAGGGTGGATAGAGTCAACTGTTCATGTCGATCTATAGTTGCCTCATTCCAATAAGAAGCTTTTTATTTAACGATACTGTCTTTACTTCTAGCTCATCAATTATTCCTGCCTTGCTATAAAATAAACCTAACGTTACCAGCATAAATTACATTAACATATTATTTATATATATTTCAGTATGTAAAACATGCTCAAATTTGGAAGGAGTGTTAATTTCTGGGATAAGCGAGCCATTCATTCCACACTCATTCTACAGATTTTTTCCCCCCCAGTTCGGTAGCTTTAGTCACACAAGTCTGTTAATTTTCTAATTAATGAGCGCCAACGCGATCAAGTAGATAAGTGGCAAACTTAATTCAGACATATCCAGATGCAGGACTGAAAAGCCAGCTTTTAAACGTTGGCGACCGATGTACGAATAATTTATAACATTGAGAATTATTGGTTTTTCCGTTAGTTCGAAATTTGATTTTAATTAACCATTTGCGATTATTTAATACTAACAGAACAACAATATAATAACATTATTTAATTTTATAATTTAATTCCAATTGTTACATTTAATTTTATAATTTAATTCCAATTGTTACTCACATTTGAATGCAACGACTCTTTCATAAGTTATATGAATTTCGCGACATGATAAATACGGAGCGAAAAAAAAAATGTTACCTTGGCTGACGTAGTTTTCTGTCAAATGCACGTTACCTTAAAGAAATAAAAAAAATTCCTTTTTTTTTTTTTATAAAGATATGCCAATATAAAATTCTGAGACGTTTTGTGACTTCATCCGACGAGAAAGGGAAAGACGGATAGAGAGAGAGAACGTGTGTGTGTGACTGTGTGTGTGTTTGCACTGCATTCTTCATCCTTCGGAGTGGTAACTTCCTCGACAGTGCATTCTGCTGGCGAAATTCCGAGAGCGTTCCGCTCGACACATTGTCACGTCCAACTGCGCCAAACCCTTCCCCCAACCCCATACACACCCTCTTCGTCCAATCCCAACCATCCATCACAAGTTGTGAATGCTTCTGCGAATCGCTAAAAACCCAACACATCTCGCCAGTTGCTTGTGAAGCCGAGGCAAAATGGTCTGTCACCAACTTTCGCAAATTCATTTTTCTGTCTATTTTCATACTTAACCTACATTCACTTGTCATAAAAATCTTTTAATATGTAAGACCGCAGCTGAATTGTTAACCCTCTAAAGTCTAAATGCTTTGAGATTTATGCACTTTTTGACGTTATATTTTACCTCTACCTAAAGAATGAAGGAATAAAATGAATGAACTTGATTTATGGACCTATAGATATTTTCAAGTATCTCATAATTTTGATACTTCTCCTGTAATACATTCAACATGCTCATGTGTAATTTATAATAAATAAAGAGCGTGTATCATACGTCACTTATAGAGTGTTTGATTATTACGCTTTTTCGCATTAGTTTAACAAAAATACATTTTTTTTCGGAATGAAACCAACGTTTTCGTCTTACCTTTATTTCAGTGAGACAGTTTTAACTGTACTCTTTGGTACCCAAAACTGTCAGATTATTATATTTTATATTAATATCATGAACATGACGAAGTATTGTATTTCACCCTCTTTGAGAGCAGTGAAATATTTCTGTACGTGTTTTAGTGCCAAACGATTGTCAAACTTGAGATAACTAACTCAATTTAGGCATTACATTCGTACGTCGTGTAGCTGCGTCTTGACTGAATATTAAATGCAGGCATTTTAAATACTTTTACTCAATTTCACATAAGTTTGGTAAAATTTGACAGCTTCATATGGGCAATAATTTTTTATTTGTGGTACAATACAAGACACACAATGCAGTATAAATGGTGAAATAGATAGATATATCTGGCTCATTTTAGAACTAAAAATGTCTTACGTATTGCCACAAATCACAAAATATAAAAAAAAAATTATTGCCCATAAGTAGCTGTCAAGTTTTACCAAACTTATATGGAACAGAGTATACCATACTTTTCAGATAGATTTCTCAGCTTCAAACGAAGATCTATGGTTAGAGAGAAAGCGTGCTTTTGAACTTCTACAAAAATAAATTTGAATAAAAACATTCTTAACAAAACTATTTGGCCTTTATATGATTCAAATGTTTAACAAAAAGATTTGTCCAGTCCTTTTATTTACAAAATTATAGGCTTCCTACGAAAGAGTGTTTACATTGTTTACACTTAAAGAAAATTGTTGTTGTTGGTACAACACTCCAGTTAAAAGGACAACAGTCTAGTTTCTTTGTCTGTAGTATCTGCATGGTTTCTACAACAATTTGTTCTGTAGAATAAATATTGTCTTTGTTCCTTTCACGGGGCAGGCTGTTATTTCTCCAGAACATACTGTAATAGGAACAACCCAGTGTTGTCCCTATTGTAATGTATGGTACCTACAACAATACTTTTCTTTCGGTGTACTCGGTCACCTACCAGGTTCACGAGATGCGGGAAACATGTTCGAACTATGTTTACCTACGAAAAGAACACGCATTCCAGACGATAACGGAACTACACTGATAAATTAAATACATGCTCTTAACACTCGCAAATAGTCAATCCTGTACGCTGGTTTAGTGCCTTGCGCATAGAGACGATGTGACCCTTGAATGCACGTGTAACAGTCTCCCTCATCGCTCCCTAGCTGCCGGTTCTCAGACTGGGGTTTAAAGCTCCAGGTATGTGACAGCCTCAAGGACGTTCAAGTGTTAAATATTAAGAATTTTATCTCTGTTACAAATAATGTTAATTTCGTATACGTTACAACAACTATATTATTCCCCAATAAAAAATTTAGCTTGCTAAGTATTCATAAAAACGAATGTCAATATCAAAATTTACACGGTATTGAAGAACAAACCCAACAAAAAGTAACAGACTTATTAAAATGAAATTATTTTACTTAAATAAGATGTCACCGGCTATTTGTTAAACGTTATAAAAATACAAGGCAAGTGACTTTTGTATTTTAAAAATTCTGAAAAAAAATTTTTTTTTCTTAATTTTTCGAAATTGTCTAAAACTACATAAGCACCAGAGACACGTTGTTTTGTGTTTTATAACTTTTGGTAAATAGCCCTTGGCATGTAATTTCAGTTAAAGTTATTTCATTTCTGTAAGTGAGCTGGTTTCGTTGAGTGTATTCTGCCTTAACATGGATATTATGACTTTGGCACGACTTTATGGGAATAATATGCAAACTAGGCATTTTGTATAAGGACACAAGGTAGTCAACTGTAACATCTACAAAGCTAACAACTTTTCGAGGAAGTATACAATTATAAACGTTTCACACTTGAAGTGTGTACAAGTGTGATAAAATCATAATTTTGTATTTTTGTGAAATAGTATTAGTTTTACAGACAATACTTGTGATTAAAGTTTCCTCTTACAAAACAATTTTACCTCTCATAGTATTCTCATAACGGTGCGTCAGTCAAAATTTGCACGTTCTGCTGCCATGCAAATAGTGAAAACCAATTGACTTAGGTAAGTGAAATAATTCACAGTCAAATAAAATGCCATGGGATACGAAATAAAAGATTTTAAAAATATCCCATGAACTACTTTTATATATTTAAAAAATGTTGAATTTGCAATTTTTTTTCTGTACCTCTGCAATATTTTTAAAAATATTCAAAATATCACGTTGTATGTTTTAAAATGTTTTATTGCAGAGCTTATGGGATGTTAGTTCACAGTGAATTATTTAATTTAAGTAGGTCAGTTGGTTTTCGCTTTTTGCATAGCAGCGTAACAAGCAAATTTTGCATTTGACGCACCGTTATGAGAAAACTATGAAAGCTAAAATGGTTTAGTACGAGGAAACTGTACTCACAAGTATCGTCTACAAAACTAACACAATTTCATTAAAATATAAAATTATGATTTTACCGCTCAGGAACAAACTTAAGAACGCCGCCTGGCATGAGGTATTTATTTTGTGTGTCCGAGGGTCAGAGACGCCGGAGTTGTAAAGGCGTTTCAGTCACACGCGCTGAATACATTGTAGCCTGTACGTGCAAAATACTGAACAGGCGTGCAATTTTTCCGCTGTAGTCTCGCCTCCGTCAGATTTTCCGCGGTGAAACTATCATTTCAAAACGAAATAATAAACATAAACGATTACTGTGTGCATACTGGTACTTAAAAGTATCTTTAGAGGACTTTTCCGTGCTTAAAAATTATGGTGTAATTTCCTTTCTAGCTGCTTTCACTTCCATAAAAACAACATTACAAGCACAGTTAGAAGACGCAAAATACCATTCCAATCAAGTAGAGGAAATTAAAACATGTTGTAGGTAGAACCTAAGCAAACTGTTTCTTGCCTGGCCACACGACGAATTTGGCACTGATCTCATTTTCCATATATTTTGTGGGGGAAAAGTACTGTTTAACGGGCTTGTGTATCGTAAATAATTCTCATAATTTTCTTAAGACTCATTTTTTTAATACACAGTCTAATTTTTGCTCTACATGAATAGTGTACAATTGTGTTAATTATATAAGTAACAGAACATTTTGAATTAAAAGTTAAGTAGGTATGTAGGGCTTAAGAGCGCCGACTATCACGCGCATCAAATGCGTTGCAGTGTGTTCGCAAACCGTTTTTTAGGAAACTATTCCACATGTGCACATTGTGCCAACGTACGAAAAAAAAACATGCTTCGAACAAGGTCGAAATGTCATTAAGACGCCGTGCTAATTAAAAACGCTGTTTATAAGCCTTCTGACATAGCTAAAAATGGCCCTTTCAAATTGCCGTACTTCAAAATATACCGACTGGATGTATGTGAAACTCAGATTGAGACGTGCACTGAATTTTGCTACACACTTCCACCAGTAAGGCCGGGATTACGATGCCTTCAAGTTCACTTTACTTTAACTTTCACGTATGCAGGAAATACATCGACAAACGCACTTGAACGGGCCCCATCACGATCGCGCCACTTTAGACTTACGTTCACTTTCACGTAACGAAATGCCTGTTGATGCCAAGCTTTAAAGTTAAAGTGATACGTGAAGTTATACCACGTGATCGCGTGGGTCAATCACATTTCGGAGGAGTTAATGTCTTATTTTGTGTCATGTCATCTTTGACTATTAGTTTCAAGGCTCTCTAATATCATACTCGACGACTGATTCCACGACGTTTTTCATTACATGCTTGCAATGTACGTGAAGGAACGTAATATGGCACCTCAATTGATTACGTATTACGTACACATGAACGTGATAAAGTGGTAAGTGTTACGTGAACGTGAAGTCATCGTAATCCCGGCCTAAAATCCCATAGTAAAAATGTACCGACGAGAATCATGCACGGAGGTTCAATACTTAAGGGTGTTCACGTGGCAAAAATTCCAAATTTTATATTTGCTTGGCATAGTGTTAGTTTAATAGACGTTACTGGTGACTACATTTTCCTCTTGTAGATATTTTTTAGCTGTCATAGTTTTCCCTCAGCGGCATGTCATAGTCTGAATTTGCAAGTTACAGGAACATAGGAACAAAACCAAGTAACTTACTCAAATGAAATAATTTACACTGAAATAAGATATTATGGGCACTATGCTAAAATATCTAAAAACACACAACAAAGTCATTTAGTCTTTTTTAAAATTTCCACAAATGAGGTAAATTTTCGTCATTTTCGGATTTTTTAAGAAGTACTAAGTAATTCCATTCTCTGTTTTTAAATCTTTTAGCGTAGTGCCCATTATATCTCATTTCAGTGTAAATTATTTCATTCGAGCAAGTCACTTGGTTTTTGTTAAACCTATGTTTCTGTAACTTGCAAATTGTGACTATGACATGCCGCTATGGGAAAACTATGATAGCTAAAATATCTACAAGTGGAAAATGTTGTCACGAGTAACGTCTATAAAACTAACACTATGCCAAGCAAATATAAAATTATGAATTATTGCCACGTGAACAACCTTAGCTTGTAGTGGCAATGTGGCATTTTGATACGCGCTTCAAGGTAAGATAAGGTAAGTGAGCTTCACGTCTCGTCGACAGCGAGGTAATAAGAGACAGAGACACAACTTGACACAATGACAGGAGCTGTAAGAGGAATTGGCCATGGTTTGTCAAGGAACCATCCCAGCATTCGCCAGGTGCTATTACTGGAAACCATGAAAAACCGAAGCCAAGATAGCCGGAGCCGGGGATGGAACCCGAGTCCTCCCGAATGCGAGTTCAGTGTGTTACCGTTTTTTTTAGTTTTATATGAAAAGGTTTGGTGCAGTGTTGATGCGAAAGCTTCCGCATCAACACTCCCCCCTTTAATGTGACTTAATTTGAGTGACCCCAGGACTTTTCGTGAGACAATTTGTACAGTGACAATTTTTTGAGACCAAATGGACAAACACAAATTAACACCCAGCCAGACCTGGGAATCGAACCCAGAACCCCTCGTACCAAAGCCGGCCGCTCAACCAACTGAGCCACCTCTATCGGTGATGCACACTTCAAGGTCGCTCTTACAGTTCCGTCGCTTTTGAGCCTCTGACGCATGGGTAGGCGGTGCCTTATACGTCTGTGACAATCTGGTAGTAGTGAGTGAGTGAGAAATTTTGGTCAGCGCTTAACATCGAGGTCTTTAGCGCTGGTGAGGGGTGACATGAGGTGAATATGGAGCAGTACCGGAATGAAGAGGCAGGGGAACCGGGAGATCCCCGAGAAAACCCGCCGACCAACGGCATCGTCCGGCACGATTCTTGGTAGTAGTTACCAGCTGAACATGTGTCTTGTACAGATAGGAAATAGAGACGTATTCGGTCATGTCCTACAGTTGTGAAACAATACAGGGGGTGTCTGAAGTGAACTTGAAAAAATGGAAAACAGAAATCACGACGGCCGGGCGAGGAGTCTAATTCAGGGCTTCCGGAATTTTTAAGTCTGTGTTTTATCTCTACGTTACTTTGCTCGGATTATTGGATATACTAATAACCTAAATCTATGCTTTTGTTTTCCCTTTAAAAAAGAGTCTATATCAATGAAATTAAGTATTGTTGTAGTTACAATACTTCTGTTAAAATAGAGACAACAGTCTAGTTTGTTGTCAGTACTATACGGGATGTTCCTACAAAAATGTTTTCTGTAAATCGTCTATGAAATTGCAATATGTCGTATTCCACAATGCTGGAGTTGTACTGAAAACAATTTCTAAAAAAACTTATGATAGATACAATATTTTTATTTGCATGGAATTAAACCTAAATTAATTTCTGATGGGCTATGACAATGTATTGAAGGTATATACAATTCCTTTATGGCCTAACGTAACAAAATGTTAGTTTCCCGTAAACTGAGGATTACAAAATTTTGCTGTTTCATGGACGGAATGTACCAATCTGTTCTACAGAAGGAGCAAAGAGCGTCGTTTATTTAAAAATAATACTGCTAGTTCTGCAGAACAGAATGTTGTAGGAATAATCCAAATACTACCGACAACCTAATTCGACAGTTATCATTGTTTTAACAAGTCTGGTACCCATAGCAGTACTTTTCTATCAGAGCGTCGTAGAGACAATTATAACGAGACTGTGAGACGATTTTACAACTGCTCCGGTTAGGCTTAGAAATATTGTAAAATAAAATAAAAATACAGGATATTGTCACGAAAATTAATGCGACTCACAGGTAAGAAAACAATAAACTGAACAATGGGGGAAACAGTGTAAGTATCGTAGAATAAAGTATTCACTTCATAAACTGATTTATAACAACATATCTTTCACACAATCTCACTCACTAGGCTGTTAAATGTAGAGGTACACATGTTTTGGGACCGTTAAAGAGATTCTGTACTTGCTGTCACCTTAAACTTAAGCATTTTACTAAAATAGACAGACGCAGAAATATTTCACCTGATGTATTGCTCTAGGCCTAGGGTAAATTAAGTTATCGCTGAAAAAAGTTAATTCACAAACATCTAAATTTTATAGTTAAAATTTATTAAAATAATAACTATGAAAATTTACACAGCAAAAATTATTTTGAAACGAATTCAGGAACAGTTATTAATGTGATGAAAGTTAAATTTTATCAACCCAGTAATTATTGCAGAATAAATCCGGTGGACTGCTTCCGGTTTCATACAAGCCAAATACACGCCAAATAAACTAAATAAGACTCTTGTCTCTGTCTTAATAAGATTCAACACTCTTCAGAAAACATGTCGGTTTTAAAAACTTTACCAAAGGCTTAGGCTTGATCGACTAAAAGTCGCTTCCGCCGGGACATCTTGATCTGGCAACAACAACAAAAGCAAACACTGCTCGCCCTACGTATAAACATCGTTAACTTTTACACGTAAGCATTTGAACAAAGACTTGTCTGGTAAACACTGCTTCATCGCGACTCGTCACAAACGTAATTAATTGTTTTTAAAACTAAACGCTAGCCTCAATCATCATTATTTCAAAATCAACTTCCGAATAACCTGCCAAAACCATTTAAAACTATAAATTATTACCTTAATTACAATCTATTAATACCGAAACTTCCCAACTTAAACTCTATGAAGCGCGCCTCCATAACTTATAAAAGAAACATTAAAATTATTCCAACGTATTCTCCCAGGTTAAAATGAACTAGTTAAACACATGAAATTTGACTACCAGAATAACTTGAATTTAAAAAAATTCCTACAAACATAACTACATAGTTGTCTACTTACCTTATGTTACTCGGGGCTAAAAAACGACCCTCGGGTGTTGCCCATGCCGTCGCTGTCTTCAGACATCTTTCTAACAAGCCCACGAAGAATAAAGTCCAAAAATCCCGCGAACCCGTGTCGAAACTATATAAATATCCCCGGGTTGACCCAAGTAACACAGTTGCGAAATTTCCATCTCGCCCGAATTTCAAAACCTCAAATGCATGTAGGTGTGGCAGGGTAGGGGAATAGGTGGGTTTAGTGCCATCATTTTGAAACAAGACGATAATCGATAAGTCTGGAAGGTGTCGACTGATCTAGCTAACGACGGCCTCAGCGGCGGAGAAGGTGCGCGACGGCGAGAGGGAGAGGTGAGTGAGTAAAGAGATCTTGGTTAGCGCTTATCATCAAGGTCTTTAGCGTTGAGGGGGGGGGGGAGGAGACATAATGTGAGTATGGAGCAGCGCCGGAATGAATGGACGGGGGAAACGGGAGATCCCCGAGAAAACCGCCGACCAGCACCATCGTGTGGCACAGTTCACATATGTGAAAATCCGGGGACCGACCCCGCCGGGAATCAAACCCGGATCACCTTGGTAAAGGCGAATGATCTGACCACTCGGCCACCGGGACCACGTGCCGCCCCAGGGGGGGGGGGTGAGGGACCACGCACTGGCCGCGACGCGAATTCGGGTCATGTACACTCCTAAGAAAAGTGCTGCTAGCGTAACACATGCAACTCCACCGTTCTGGAAAACTCTGAGCTGAGTGTTGCCCACTTCGAGACAGGTCTCGATCAAAGTCGCTAAAAGGTCATAATCACAGTCCCAGCTGACTGTCAAATGAGAGAAAAAATTCCAACATTATTTTACACACCGATATAACTTATTACAACCGTCACAATATCGTGCCTTTAAACGGGTTCAGAAAAAAATTACAATTTAAACACAAACATTTATGCCCATTAGTAAAATATCACATCTAAGATAACATTTAGACAAAACAACTTACCTTAAATGATTTTGTTATTGCGTAATAATTTCCCTAGGAAATAGCATGTCACAGTCTTTGACTTAATATTTGATTTGTGTGTCATCGAGATTGACCTTTTAGCCGCAAGCATTGTGCAGGAATGTAGATTTCTCATTTCCTTCGAGGTTGGCTTGTTTGCTCGGAGAGTTCCCACTAGCCGCCCATGTGCCCCTGTCGCCCCCAGCATACAAGATGATGTAAAGAACGAGGAAAGGAAAGAAAACATTGCAATACTTTCAAAACAAACAGAAGAAGACCGTAGAAATTAATAGCGCTGTTTGATGACGTCAAGGAAGTTCTAGACCTGACATCCCTTAAGGGTATTTCTCTTGCAAAAGGAAGGTAGGGTAGATGGCGGACGGAAAGAAAAAAAAACACCTTATTCGAAGGAAGCCGTTTCCGTCCGAAGTTATTCGTTTTCCTGCACATCTTCTGTGTAGTTTATAGGTCATCCTGATAAAACATTTTTTTTGAAAAGTTTTAGATTACGCTTTAAAAGAAATTTAGAACTTCGCAAAGTTCTAACTATGTAGCAGTACGGAATGAAATCTTTCTAAGAAACAGTGTGTATTAACAGATACGTATTAAATTAGTCCTTTCATTAATAAATTAATTTAAAATGTGTTACTACATATAACAGTTAATAAAATATATTATTTCAAGTTTACTGCTATGACTTTGCTTCAAGGCTACGCCCAGTAGTTTTACGTGATTATGAAAACCAATATTTATAGCAACATGATTTTAATATCGAAGAATCCCTATACTGTTTTGACACGAACAGAACAATAATTTGTCACTGTTTATTTTTGTAGCCACATGGTTTTTCAGATTTTTGCACCCAAAGTATCGACAGTTTTGTTACTAACATAAGCCAAAATCAAGCAAATTAATGTTTTACGAACGAACGGTGCATTATTTTGCAAAATGCCGACACAGAATTGTACATTATATGACTGCTCTTAGTCTACAATTTAACATCTCGTTCAAAAAATTTTGAGTTTCTTGGGCCAATGTGAAAAAAAACTACCTTAAATAGCCTTAAGAAATCGTTACATAAGGTGTTTAAAGAAACTCGAACAGTACTATATATATATATATATATATATATATATATATATATATATATATATATATATATATATATATCTATATTGTATATTTTATATATATTAATTTATTTGTGTATGTGTTGTAATCCCATAAGTTGTTGTAAAAAAATAAAATAAATTGGTCCATTGCACATTTGTACTGATTTTTAAAATAGTGAAAAATCTCGTGTTTTTTTTTTTTTTTTGTAACTTAAGCAAGTATTTCCCATTAATTTCTTGCATTCCAAAATATGCCAACCAAAATTTAAGTATGAAAGTTGTTTTCTATAACAAAATATTACCCATCAATAGTGTTCCTACACTTATCCATATAATATTGGCTTTTGGAATATAATGGAGCGAAGTGTATAGAATTTGTTTATGTTTTGGTTTCCTACAATCCTAGTAAAAGTTAGGCTTTAGTGCACTGAATAGCGTAGAAACAAAATAAATAAATCACGTAAACGCTTGTTTTAGTATCTCCGCTAGTTAAGACTTCACTTCAAGCTTGAAAAATTCGGTATCTCATGCAATGAGGGCCCATGCATATAATTAAATTCACGTCAAGTATTTCGCCTGTATGAATTGGTCCTGCCAGAAAAATGATGAATTCAAGGCAAAGTTAAATGGACTTCATCTCTCGTCGACAGTGAGATCGTTAGAGACGGTCACACATAACTTGACACAGAAATAGGGAGAGAAATGGCTATCGCCTTTGTTACGAAAACCCTTCTAGAGTAATATCGGGAAACCACATAAAAAATAAACCACGATGGACAGGGTCGAGAATCCAGCCCGCGTACTTCCTAATGTAAGCCCCACGTGTTACTGTGGCAAGTAAACACTTCGAAATATATTATAAACGATTCTGTATAAAAATACGTTATTTACATGTATGCCTAAGACTAACAATTTCAGTGTGCACATATTTCGTATTGCAGGCAATAATTTTTAAAATTTTGAATAACGTGGGTCGTCAACCTGTACAAGAGGGGGGGGGGGGA
>PNEQ01058220.1:0-23757 GCA_003012365.1 Medauroidea extradentata | reverse complement strand
TGTAATGCACCTAGATAAATAAATATAACTGCTGATGAATCTGGAGTGTCTCACTTAAAGTTAAAACCTGGCTAATGGTGTAGAGAAAACTAATCCAACTGAGCTATCCGGCGCACTTCACGAAACATAACCTCAACGCCCACTACAGTGACTACAATAACCACAGCAACACGCAGCAGAAGCAAAGGACGCGTCACAATACCATACTGTTTATGTAATTCTGTACTGCTAAGTAGTGGTAATGTAGCAAGGGAAAGATAAAGCCAGAATAGAGCTAACTGTAGTCCAGTTTATATTACAACTTCTCAATCAACAGAATTTTTGCCTTTTATTAATTTGTCTGTAGCAGCCACAGTAAATTTTGTAGTCTGCGTAATTACTCCAGTAGACCACAAAATGTATTGTTTAAGTCTACAGTCACCGTAGTTAAAGGTTTACACCTTGGGTAAGAAACTTAGCAGTACTAGGTCATTCAATTTGGCAGAATAACTTCAGTAGCTAGGCTAATACATTAGAGATGGGTCAGAAGGTATCAACTATATACCTTGGTATCAGATACACATTTAGAACAGATAATGTACAGGACAAAACAGCCAAAGATTACATCCAATATCAGTTTAAATATTCACTGCTCTGGCTTCATCTACTCCATGAAACTGGTGCAACAGAACTACTTCACTTAAACATGTTCAGTTTTATGGAGCGGTTACACGAGCTACGAATGAATTCAGATCACAGTTTCTTCTCTTTCAAAGTAAACTGGTTTAATAGTTTCGAACTACATATCTTCTATGCTTTTCTCCTATTGGCTGCTTGGAGTAATGATGTGTGAGACAAATATGGCTGTTTTTTGGTCCGACATTCTGTACTCAAAAAATTAAATTAACTTGTAGGCATAAAATAAGTATATCCACGTTACACACACAGCAGCATTTCAGTTAGATGCAATAGGCTATGATAATTAAATATTCACGAATGTTGAGTATAGACGTGATAATAATTAAGTATAGTACATTTCAGGTTCCAACTTTGTTGCGGTTAGAAAGTTCATTGAGTTTATTCAGTCGTGCAACCTCGCAAACATGTTTAAGATATAAACACGATCAAGCGTGGCTGCCAAATGTATTTTACTGAACAGGTTTCAAGACCTCTAGTGTGACAGTAGCCCTAAACTCTGATTAGTTATCCGTGTTAAATGTCGAGCAATGCACAGATAATTGGGAAATTTGAATAATCCAAAAATAGCCCATTTGCCAATATCAAACTTTAAAAAAATAGGAGTTTGTTTATAATTCACTCAAACATCGTACTTACATGTGGTTTTGCCTACAGATATCATTACTCATCTGTAGTTCACCCTTTTCCCAAATTAAATATATGTCTGGAATGTATGGTTGTTGAAATTTCCTTAATCCATTCTTGCGCACCAGAATTGATATTCTTATGTTTCAAAAAGAGTTTACAAAAATTGTGGTTTTTATACAGTGTTAAACACACTTAATGCTGCACGGATAATCCGAAAACTCTGTGTGTGAATAATCTGGAGTTTACTGTTTAAAAATTTTTTTTAACTGAAAAATACCTTTAAAACAAGTCTGTGGTAGTTTACCAAGTTAAGGTTAGGTTTCTTAATTATTTACAAACAGCAGTGTAAATAACAAATACGCCTAAGTGACAGTGTCTCTGTTTAGCCATTTCCTGTTTGAGCTTGTATGACACAGGCATTTGTACAAGATTCTTGAGGCAATAACGAAAAGTAACCTCTTAAGAGTTATTGTAATTGGGTTATCTAGATTACCACAGGTTAGCCTGGTGCAAGGAGCATATAAAGGACTGAGTTGGCACTCCCAGGTTAAGCCTCGTGTCTTATTTTCTGAGCCGTTTTGGCCTCGCCAACGATTATATGTTGCCAACCAAGCAGCTCGAAATTGTAGTGGAAATCACCTGCTTAATATTATGTTTATTTAATAAAATTCTGTCAAAGAAAACACATAAAATAAATTTTTTTTATACGCCATATACACTTAAGATGCTAGTTTTCTTAATTTACAAATATTTTCTGTTAAACAATGTTTAAAGAGAATTTAGTTTTTTTCCTGCAAAGCAACATCGTTAGCTGCGTAGCCCTATTTAATTTTAAATTTTTATAATGCAGGACATTTATTGTGAGCTTTAGATGTGTATACAGTACATGTATGCATAAGTAATTTATTTGTATGTATCAACAGTGGTATGAGTTTGTAAGAGATTTTTTGGGGAAGTGTTTTGGTTATGGTGTCCGCAACAAGGCACTCAAAACTTTACTACACACATTTTTTAGCGGTATATTCAATACATCACACAAATATAGCAATCAACGGCACTCGAGATACATAAAACACTAAACTCTCGCCTTCAAAATCATATTTCAAACAAATTACAAATTGAAGAATACAGCTTCTCACAGCTCGCACGTGGTACGGACAAAAATCGATATAATTTAACGATCAAATTGAGAAGCCCAACGAGTAAAAACTTCCATCAAGCTAAATTTTTAAATGTAGACTGTCTGTTACTTTATAATGTTACTATTTTACACTTATATTTATAAATGTAACACAATCGTGCACATTAATTACAGAAACTTTGTCAAATATATGTTTTCAGTTCACTTTGTTGAATTTTTCGGAGCTATCGCAAACTTGGTAATACACAATCGTTAGTGCTTAAATAAGAGGTCGTAGGCCCTATCTAGTGTCACCCCCCTGGCCTGGTAGTGATCGAGCATATGCTAACAATTAGCTTGGCTTACTTTGTTATACAAGCAAAGGTTTGAATCCCGGCAGGTTCAGGTCCCAGGTTTTCACATGTGGGGCTCTTGTTGGACGGTGTTGCTGGTCGGTGGGTTTTTTCGGGGATCTCCCGTTTCCTCCGCCTCTTAATTCCACCTATACTCACATCATGTCAGCCCTCTCACCAGTGCTGAAGACCTAAATCTTAAGTGCTAACCAAAATCACGTCATTTCATATGAGCAAACTTTTATAGGCGCACTCGGATCACTTTTTAAACTCCTTGGGTATGAATTTTATTCTACCCGTGCTAACAGTATGAGTTTTCGTAAATACCTTTGTCATTTATGGACTTTAAAGGGCGCCGCCTACCTGTGTGTTAGAGGACCAGAAGTGACGGAGACATAAGGGTGACCTTGAATCACACATTAAATGCAGCATCGCCTTAATCATTTAAGCTCTGAACTAACATGCAAGGTTCCTGTCTGACCATTTCTACAATGGGACACTAAGCGGTGACCTTATAATTTTAGTGGTCGAAAGTCTATTGCGAAGTTCAATGCACATCAATATATGAGTTTCACATACATCCAGTTAGTACATTTTGAAGTACGGCTGTCTATAAGCCATTTTTAGGTATGTTAAAGGGATTGGAAAGTGTTTTTAATGAGCATGGTGTCTTGGGCACCACCTACCTGTGCGTGAGAGGCTCAAAAGCGATGGAGCAGTAAGGTCGACCTTGAAGCGTGCATCAAATGCTGCTTCGCCTCAACGAGCCAAGTGCTGAACTAGCGTGCAAGCTTCCCACCAAACTGTTTTTCCTACAGAACATCAAGTGGTGACCATATAATTTTATTGGTGGAAAGTCTGCAACTAAGTTCAGTGCAGGTCGCAATCTTGAGTTACACATACGTATATCCGTTCAATACATTTTGAAGTATAGAAGTCTGAAAAGACCGTTTTTAGCTATGTTGGGGGGCTTAGAAACAGTATATTTAATGAGCATGACGTCTTAATAATGAGGTCCCGACCTAGTCTGAAGTTTGTTTACTTTTCGTTCATTGGCACAACAGTCGCACATGGTTTATTTTTGTAGAAAAAACCTGTTTACAAACACGCTGCTACACATTTGAAGCATGGGGTGAACGGCCGCCTTAACAGTGAGATTCTGGCCCTGTCTGAAATGTGTTACCTTTTCGTACATTGGCACAATGAGCACATATGGAATAATTTCATAGAAAAACCTGATTACAAACACAGCTTTAAGGACAATAGCTGTTATTCACAATGGGGTCATATTAAATTTTGACATTTTTTATGTATTAGGCCCATATAGAGGATAAGTCTGAATTTGACCACAAACACTGTGGGATGATTCCTTATGTAAAACAAGGTCGTAGGGTTACTTTTAACAGTGTTGCCGAAAGAGCATATTAATGGCGTTACGACCACATGAAAATGGATGTGCAGAATCAATTATAATAAACCCATAAGAAATAACTGGCGATATCGCAAAAAACATAAGAATACATCTTGGAGGATAAGAAGGCCGGTTTCTTAATGACATTACATTGGTGCAAGTCTACCACCCTAGTAGAAGAATGGGATATGCGAGATTGTGATTGTATGGCATTACATAACCACAACGTTGTATCGTGATTTGATTCCTACGTATGAAAGAATGTGTGATGTTAAACATAAAAAAAAAAGGTCGCCTTGGTGAAACACACTCGTGGCAACCGCTGCGAACTGTGTGTGGTAAATGGAGGCAGTCATGTCAAGCCATTGTTATAAGTGTTATTGGGTGAATAAAAATAAATGACATACTACACTTGTACGCTTCTCATTTACCCCGCTGGACACGTCCTGCATATGTGGTAGTAGTGAAGTCGAGAGATACAAGTGATTTTGAACAGCAGTAGTTAGCGTGTCATGGAGAGCATGTATGTACCTTGCAATGCCAAAATGTAGAGGCGGGGGAAACTGGAGTTCCTCGAGTCAACCTACAAACCAGTGACATTATCCACATGTGGCTCACCGGGTATCAAACCTGCATCGCGTATGTGGATGGCAAGCAATGTGGCTGCCTTAAGGCCGCAGCTCATGTGGTAGCAGTGCCTGATTAGTTACATAACCATGCAGGTGTAGGTAACGCCACTCCAATCTACCCTCAGATATGTCAGCCACTGTTTTTGAGTAAACAATTGCCCTGAGGTTTTTTTACTAAGGCAATCTTTTTCCGTGTTTAATACACATTCTTTCATACGCAGGTATCAAACCACAATACAACAATGCAGTTATGTAATGCCATATGATCACAATCTCGCACATCCCATTCTTCTACTAAGCGGGTTGATTTGCACCAATGTAATGTCATCAAGAAACCGGTCTTCTTATTCTCCAAGATGTATCCCTATTTTTTTTGCGATTTCTACAGAGGTTTCCAGTGGGTTTATTACAATTGATTTTGCACATCTGTTTTCATGTGGTCGTAACGCCCTTAATATGCTCTTTCGGCCAAACTGTTATAAGTAAACCGTACCTTATTTTGCATAATGTTTTGCCCTACAGAGTTTGTCGGTCAAATTCAGACTCACCTTGTAGAATTGTCTGTTCCTGAATTTTGGATTGTTTGGCAAACATGTATGTAGAAACTGACAGCTATAGTCCATATGAATGTTTCTAAAACATATTCATGGTTTTAATTAGTTTCTATGCATTTATTTCCGAACAGGTTGCGGACTTGAAGAAAGAGTTGAAAACCAGAGGTCTGAGTACTGTTGGGAACAAAACAGATCTTGTAGAGAGACTGCAACTAGCACAGCAAGGAATTGAGGGTGGTAAGAGAATTATCTTTATTTGTATCTGTGTGTATGTTGATTTGCTTTGAGTAACACCTAAAATAATATTTTATTTTAATTGTTTCTGTTCTGCGGGTTCTCTCTTAGGCCTCATGCAGTTTCAATGCCATAGCAGTCGTTAGTAAAAGACCAGGAGTCTGGAATGTGGCAACTGGCAACACTGCAGCAGGAGTCTCCTGACAGTCACTCACTAGCCGCCCTAGTCTGTGTAGACGGGAACAAATCACTCAAGCTGCACCTAGACGTGCTACAGAGACTGGGGCAGCCAAGTAGTGCCAGGAAGCAGACCCAGAATGCAGTGTTGCTGTATTCAAGTTTCTGGCCTTCTACTAAAGATAGTCATGATTATGCTTAGGGACGACGGAAGGTTTTTATAGTTAAGGGGTCAAGAACATAAAGTTTTCATAGCTAAGGGATCAAGAATCGAAATTAGAAATTAATTAAATAAACTTGTTTATACATACCTTTTTAAAGTTCTATATTAAAATTTGTAGTCATTTTGCAAATGTCACAGAAGAAATTATACTAAACAAGTAATAGTAAACAGAATTATATTAACGTACAGTAAATGAATTGGGGATCATATAACCTCTTGGACCCACTGGTTCCACGGCCCATGGTTATGCTCAGAAATATTTATCTTCACTATGTCTGTTAATTCCTGTGTTCATTGAAATTGGTCATGTTTTATGCATGATGTCTCGTACAACTGACTTGTCTTACACTGAATGTAAATTTAGTGATGGAATCATGTAGTAACAGACAGCACTGTGCATAACCATTAAAAATTCAGGTTGAAAGTCTAAATTTCACAGTTTCCTCCTTTTTTTATTTTAAAATTTAAAACTTTCTTAGAATAAATAAAACACTTGTACACAAATTATGTTATTGAAAACAATGTAAAACCTTGCAAGTAACTACTTAGGATATGTAGTTGTGTAGTTAGTTTGCAATGCAAATTTTCTCATTTTTTCGCACCTTGTAGAGGATTTAGCCTACTTCAAAATTTCATTCCTCCCTCTTAATGTGGCCATGAAAATTTAGTATTTTTACATGACAGCAATCTGAAAAAAGCAGTTTTTAACCATCTTGAGGTGCCCCAAAACCATGTTTCTAAGCATATAACTAGATACCAAAAATAGAGAAGCATAGTTTTAAATGTGTTTTTTTTTTGTAGACAGTTGACCGCACGTTTAGCAATATTTATTAAAAATACTTTTCCCTAACACGCTGCAATGTTCATGCGCCAGCTGTATAAGGCTTAATTGGCAATGAAGGGAATAATTCCAACTCGCTGCAGTAAATTTCAGTCACAGGTGAAAGGCCTGTCAAGATGGGACAAACAAAATTATGTCGCCTGACAGAATGCCATTACTTCATTTTTTAGTGTTCATCAGTGTTCTGGTTTCTGTGCACTTGAATTTCTTCACATTTTGTAGTAATTTCCTTGCTTTGGGAGAACAGATTTGATGAAATAATAGTTGGATTTTGTCACATGATATGTTTAACAGAATAAATTGGAAGTGTTTTTGAGCCGTGTTTTCAAACATTAACATAGTAGAGGCTAATTGAATTCATGAATTGTAGCATCACATATGTAATTTGTAAAAGTAAATGTTTTAAATATGTGTATACTTATGGTATTAATAAACACTTTGGATAGCGCTATGTATTCAGTTCTACCAAAAACTTTCAGAAGGAATGTTGATTATTATAATATTCTTTCTGTTGAATTTATGGCTCTGTGGATTTAGTTATTTTTTAGTAGTTAAATTTTTTAATTAGGTAGGTATGTACATTTTTTGGATTGATTGTTTTGTGCTGCAGATGTGAGCCTGGCGGAAACAGAGTCAAATGCTGTAGATTCTGAAGAAATGCTGGATGAAGATGATGTTCTTGCAGTAATGTTCAAATATTACTTAACTGTACAGAAAAATAAGAACTGCATGATTAGTTTAAAAAAAAAAAAAAAAAAAAAAAGCGCTTTGGAGCAATGAAAATTTTCGAATTTTATAAAATTTGAGATATCTTCTTATTATTAGGTATAAAATATATCGTCCTGTAGTGTATTTGAGAATAGTCGTTTTTGTTTAATTGTCATTTTAGTATTTTCATGCGTGCAAAAAAAACTTCAATTAAGCAGTATAAGGTGTCAGGCTATTATTTTTGATTTTGAAAAAAGAGGAAACGGGATAAACAGATTATTGAATTAACCTAATAAAGATAATACAAGCATAGGGATTAGCCATAGTAATTTAAATCCACTGTGTAATAAAATAAATGTCCTCATACTAGTTGTTCATGGTTACTGCAGTGATAGATTAAATTCTTCAGTTCATAATTGGTAAGTTAATGCAGTAAAAAAAAATTATACCTTTTTATAGCTGAGTTCAAAAGTCATTGCTTGAAGTCAGTGAAAGCAATGCTGCAGATTAAAGTCCACTTTACAAAAAAATGTTTTATGTTCTGCAGGAATCTGCCCAGGGTTTCCACTAAAATAACATGTAATATTCAGGCAACATTACATTACTTTATCTAAAGTTTACTGTGATTAACAACAGAAATTTGTTGTCAAACTCTGTGGCTGCCTTATAACATTTATACAGGTTTTTTACATTGAATAAGTTACTTATGAAATATTTAAGATAAGAACATTCACATTAAAAATGAAGTGTGTTTTAGTGACCTTAGTTCAACACACTTCAATAATTTAATACCATAATTTGTGCTGTCATGAGCAGGACTATTGAATGATTTTTGAATGACATTTCTTTGTCGCAAGTTGTAGAAACAATGTGTGTGATATAGTAGGAAGATCAACGACTTTTACCACAAGAATAAGTATTCAAAGACCTGTTGAATGTCAAAAGTTTAATACACCTGGTTTACCTAAATACATATACAGTACTTCCAAACATTCAAGAGAATTCAGATACAGTATTCTTTTCACCAACTTTTGAAGTAGATCCAAATGAAAACTTCATGATGATGTTGTATTATTTTAAATCTTATTGATATGTATTACAGGGAACCATTTTCTTTCTAACAATTTCATAAAAGACTGTCTTCAGAGTTGAGAAGTTTTACATTCTTCTGTATGTTATAAATTCTGTATAGGTACTTTTGCAGAGAAAATCAAAGAACTAGTTTACTGCTACTCCAGAAAAGTTTGGTGTGGTTACGTATTTACAACAGTTAACTATGGTATCGGAAGATGATGTAGAAAGGAAATTGATGTGCATCATATGGGCACCCAAAGCAGTTCAGTAAACACAAAATAACATATTGTATAAAAATCATGCCGAAAGCTGTATACCCATACTATCTCTTATTGGGAGAGATAGGTGGGTAAGAAGTTTTTCATTAAGCTAATGAAATGTAAGGTTTGGACTTCATTTTAACAACTGATTGCAGTAACTGAAAACTCGAACTTGGTTATATTAACAATGTCAGTGGATTTTTTTATTTGTTATAATTTTTCATTTGGTACAGTTATTCAGTTTAAATATTTAAAAAATTTACAAAATAATCACATAAAATCTAATTATGGACTCTATATGAGTATTGTTGGTAGTATTTGGGGTTTGTGATCCTCTTATACAGTAATTATAATGTTCAGTGTTTGTGTAAGTAGTTTATGGTCAGTCTGCCACTATGCAGTGCTAAGTTGGCATTTATTACTTGCACATTATGTTTAAAATTAGTTCATACGTATGTAAGTGTCAAAAAGTAAAGGCATACAAGCAAAATAATAGCTGTTTAACTAAATAAGTGGTTAAGTCATCTTTCATCAAGTCCATTAAGATTTTCAGAATTTTTATTGAATAACCTTAATGATTCAGGCTTTTAATGATTTATTTTAGGATGAAGATGCTTTGGAAGATGACATTACGGACATTGATAAAGCTGAAGAGGGTTTGGAAGCAACATCTACAGGAAAGAGGAAAATTGAAGAAGACGATGATGACGATGCTACTGCAGCTGTACCTGAGCGGAAAAAAATTGTGCTGAATCGTACCCGGGAGCTGTCGGTTGTCGAGACAGAAACGGAGGCAGATCATGAACCAGAAAACAGCTCAGGGGATATGCCGCAGAATGAGCATGTTGATCAACAGGATGAAAATAAAAACAAAAATATTATTAAACTTACCTCACTATCTGACAAAGAGGTTGGTATAATGAATACTTTTATTTAGAACACTGTTTAGATTTATTGACTGGAATTGTGTATGTTTGAATAGTAAGAATACTCTATAACTACCTCTCTTGTTTGTGGTAACTATCGTTTCAATGTGAACTCTATTACAGCGGCTGGAGATGCGAGCTCGCAAGTTCGGCATTACTGCACTTTCAACGGACGCGAAAAAAGCAGTTAGAGCAGCGAGATTTGGCTTGGATTCGTCGAATACTGCCGTAAGTGAATTGAGATATTTTGCTGGACGTTTAGCTGTAGATCTTAGTATCTGGGGTTTAGTCACATCGCCGTTGCTTCTCCTGACATGTCGGGACCGTGCCATCAGGTAGCAGTAGAATTCTAGTAAAACACAACTTTCAGTTTTTGAAGCAAATCAGGTAACTTCCTATATGAATCCCTTGTGTGACACGCAAGATATCTAGCCTATGTAAGTCTGTTGCAACATGCTTTGAGTAATGGTACGGATGGCTTCCACAATCGTGACACTGAGTTCTTTGTCTTGTATTTTAGTATCATGAACTATGTCCTTAAAATAGCACCATACAAATAAATCTGATGACATTATATCCAAGGAACATAATAAGTAGCCTGTAGGTTGAGTTCCATTGTATTCACCACCAGCATGGAAAAGTTTCTTCACAAGTTTGCTGTAAAGTGCGTGACCAGTGGTTAATAGCACAAGTGTTCCAGCTGAGCTCCATCATGTCAAGTTTGTAAGGAAGCACGGACAAATTTTTTCACATATATCGGGGATTTTTGATCCTTCTGGGAAATTTCAGAATTTTTTCTTGCCTGGCTCGTTTTGAGCTTCAATGAAAGTGTAGAATGGAAATTATGTACTGTATTTTTGTTCAAAAAGTTACTCCCATTTAGATGTGATTATACTACTTCATTTTCAGGTTCATTGGTTACGCTAAATTTTTATTGAGTTCACTGGCTCGAAAACAGGGCTGTATCTAGTTGGGGGGGGAGGCAGAATGGCCATTTGCCCCGGGCCTCACATTCTAGGGCCTATTTTTTATTAAAAATTAAATTATTTATATATAATTTTAAATGAATGAGCCTTTCTAAAGTTTTCATTAAACCATGACGTCGCTATGAAGTACTGTATTTTTAAAATTGTTAAGTGCATGATATTGATATCCAGGGATGCCGAGGTAAGAATTTGACAACGCAGTCAATGTGTTAGGAACGTATGAGTGTCTACATGTGCACATTATCACTGCATTAAAAAAAAGGGGAGGGGGAGTGTTCACATTCTCATAAAGTGACCCTGCTGGACAACACAAAAGCATTAGAAAAGGTCTTGAAATATTTCTCTTTATTGGATGTTGCGGTAATCAAGTGCTGCTGCACTTATAATTCTGCCAGTTAGGGTAGGAAAGCATGTGCGAGGACTGGTTAGCAGGCCATCCACTAATGCCTTCCCGTCCCCTTTCACTTGGTTGCTATGTGTGCATTGATGGAGGTGAGGCTTGGCGTGGTTGAAAACGTGTGATCACCGTTTGCAGCCAGCCTGGCACCCTACTCATGTTGCACGCTGCTACTCTCGTACGTTTTTTAAGTTTGTAGTGTCAGTGCCCGTGCCCCCTTATCTTACATGTGAGTTCCAGGGGAGAGGGCGTTGCACATACAATCCCACATTGTGCCTCTTTTGAGCCGCAACAATGTAAGACTTAACTGACGTATGGGAATGGACAAAGGAAAGGTTCATGGAATGCTCAGGTGCTGCAGAAAATGAGAAGTGTTACCAATAGGTATGACTGTCCCAATTGAGAATTCACTCTAGTTAAAGAGGTGTGGTAATGGGTCTCCACACATTGGCGAAGGTGTAAGAAAAAATTTGTCCTTCGCATTGGTATTGTTTTAGTTGTATCTTGGCAGGATGTGCTAGTACAGTGTGTAGTTTTTGACTGCACCTAATCCTGTAATTTTGTCATATAGATACATGACCTCCAAATGTTTTATTTATAAATGATAATATATTAGCTGCGTTTCTTGTGTTATGTTAAATTTAATGTATCTATGGTATGATTGTACATCCTTGAAGGCATTTCAGTCAAGACAGTGTTGTTAATTAACTAGATTAAATTTTTTTCAGGCACCCACTGCTGATGTTTTGAAGAAGAGAGCAGAGAGGTTTGGTCTGGCTTCATCCACAACTGGCTCTGAAAAAAAGGTGAGATAATTGCAATGCTCTATGGGTAGGGACATAAACATTTCGCGATCGCGATTCACCGTCGTCATATTGCGAATTTAGCCATATTCATGCGAAAACGCGAATTTCGCAGTTTTTCATAGTTTCGTCGCGAATTTGGTTATCTTGGTACTTGAAACTTAAAAAGAGCACTATCATACAGAAATTTTAATATTTTTACACAGTTGTGACACCCATGCGTTGAAAACAAAATAAAACCAGTAACAACACTTATGATAAAATAATGTTTTTATTCTACAGCGCCGTCACAATAGACTCAGGAAACAAATTTATTTTCTACATCCATCCTCGCCAAGATCTTGTTACAACAGTTCTGACGGACAGCAATATTTCAGTTCTTAGTTTGCAATTAAAAATTCCAAATTTTAATACCGTATTTGTCGGCATATAGGACGACCTCGCATATAAGACGAGTCATAGTTTTGAAGGTACAAAATCATGAAAAAAAGTAAATTACTAATTTTGAAATTCCTCACAGAAAAATATTTTTTCCTTTGCCAGAAACATTAAAAATTTAGTTGAAATATTTTCAATTCATTTATTACCGGCATATAAACATCATAGTAGACACATAAATGAATAACATTGGCTACTACTGCTCTCCGCGCGCCCAAGAGACAAGGAAATGCACGGCACGGCGGCCGGCGATATCTCCATTTGCCGGCAGGTGTGCGCAACTTGGCAACGCCGGCCTAAGGCACGCCGCTCAGTACGTGGCAACGCCGAGCAACAACAGCTGCTTGCAAGGTCATTGCATTCCTGTGCGCTGTTGTCCGCCAGCCTAGCACTAGACGGTAGACACTGTGTGGTACGGTACCTAGATCCTCGTTTTTTCCGCCCGAGAGTCTTGTGCTTGCGAGGCAAAGGATGAAAGCATGCGGACCTAGATCCTCGTTTTCTCCGCCCGAGAGTTGTAGGCTGGCGAGACAAAGTATCTCGGCACACGCTCGCATCGATCGCCGCTTCGCTGCGAGGAAGTGTCCTTTATTATGAATGACGCTCATCAAAATTTCATATTGTGAATTTTATTAAAATAAACGGGGCACTCGTTTTCATTTGTGACGAAAAACGCAATTCCTTGAAACATCATACAACTCCACAGCTTACAGCTTAGCTTTCAAACGATTTTTGGCTACCAAAAATTTTTGCACCCTCATATAAGACGAGTAGGTAGCAATTTTTGAGGGCGAAAAATATGTAAAAATTGTCGTCTTATATGCCGGCAAGTACGGTATTAGATTCACTTTAACGTCACAACATAAAATTTAACAAATAACGGCGAAACAATTGATTAACTGCGCAACACATACACGTTGCCAATGTAGTAGAGCAAGGAAGGGTCGAACACCTAAAACAATCAATTCATGTTCTCTCGATAGAAAAGAAGCGATTCGAAAGATTTGACGTTTTTAACTTTATAGAAACAGATTGATGTACTGTTAATGGAAATTTAAATAATTTTTAAATGTAATTTTCCTATTTTTAAAAATATTTTAGACTACTTTTAACTTTTGCGTTTTTTCGTCCACAGGCGTGGCTAAAGAAATTTTTTTCCCCTCCAACTTGTGAGGTTACTGCACATGCGTGCATAAATAAATAAATATGTGCATGAAAACATGGGAGGTAAATAAACAAATGTTGTGATGATACGTATTTACTGTTTCTAAACTATTGTACTTTATGGGAAATTGTGTTTTGAAATAATTCACGTGTTTTTAACTGCTTTGCGATGCCAAAACATGACTTAACTGCCCTGGACAGGGCAAAAGAATTCTCTTCCAGTGGTCTTTATTCCACAGATAAGACAGTCCTGCCGGGTCAGTTGGGATCGTAGATATTGAATCTTAAAATATGTCAATAGTGAAAAGCACAAAAAGATAGCCACCTGCACGTCTACTGTAACACTCCAGCAGACTATTGGTGCCTGTGCACAGGCAGCAAAAAAGAGGAAACTGAAGCTGATCGTTTTGCTTTGGAAACCACTGAAACGTTTGTCAAAGCAAACATTCCACTTCAGTAACTACAGGACCCCAACATTTTAGGCTGGATGAAAAAATACATTGAAGGTTTGTATTGAGGCCTACATCAATAATCTCAGAAGTTACATACTTTTATCAGTAATGTTTTTTTGTGTCAATTAATTTTATTCTGAAAACATTCTCGTTCATTTTCCACAGGTTCTGGAGATCTGCCCTCCGTAAAAATTTTATGGGAAAAATATGTTCCTCTATTTAAAGAGGATAGAGCTGTTGTTAGTGTCAGACAAGAAGTTTGTGGAAAACCTGTCTGTATACTAGCTGACGAAACAACAGACAGAAGAGGGAAGTGTGTGTTTGTTGTCCTTTTCCATCTCTTAGAACCAGAAGATATTTGTGGCAGGAGTGCATTTTCTAGAGCAAGCGAATGCCACAACTTGTGCCAGAGCAGTGTAAGACTCCATGAAGGAATACAACATTAATTATGACTCGGTAGTGGCATTTGTAAATGACAGCGCTCGCTACATGAATTAAGTGCAGTGCTTATTTACAGGTAGTGATAGGTGACCAGCTGCTGCATATTTAGTGCTGGACACATATGTTGAACATTGTTGGCAGCATCTGTCCCAAAGTTCTTACAGAACTGAATACTGCGATAAGCAAGATCAAGTCAGCATTCCTCAACACACGTAAACGGGAACACCTGTACACAAAGTTTTTGATGGATAAATATCCAAATGTAGAGAAAAACATCTGTCAATTTCCCCTGCCTGTTCTAACTCGTTGGAACAGTTGGTTACAGTCTGTGATTTATACATCTTGAGTGTGTTTCAGATCTGATTGAATTCTTTGCTACTTAAGGTATGCGCGATGTTCCAAATGCTGGAATTGAGTATTTCAATTCCTTGTCGCACATGGATGTGAAGAAAATTGAAGTGCAAGTGGCTTTTGTGAATGAACACTTAAAAAGTCTGATTCAGTTGACAGAGCATTTGGAAGCATCTAAATATGCAACCTGTCACACACTAATCAATAACTGTCAATTGTTAAAGAAGATTTGTCTATCGCTGCTTCAGGGATATTCAATTGTGAGACAGACGCTCCTCTTAAGTCCATTGAAAATAAAAATTGCAAAGCAGAAGTAAAACATACACTTCAATGTGCTGTATCACTGTCCATGGACAAACTGCAACTGCTCATGGCCACTGATCCATCCAGAATTTTTTTTCAAACAGTAGGAAAATTGTTTGACCCATCAAAGGTGGTACTCAACAACGTAAATGATGAACTCATCAAGTTGTTTACAACTCTACCAGGAGTGAAAAATTGCGACGTTTCTTCTGCAGACACATTGCTCGTGGTTACATAGGTATGAAGGAAATTGTCAGGGAAAAAAACCCAGAACTGAAAGGCAGAAATTGTGGAAATTTTTTTTTCTATGGAAAATGAATTTCCTGACTTTGCATGTGTCTAAACAAAAAGTGTGTGGATCTCTTGTTCTAACGTAGACAGTGAAAGATTTTTTTCTTTCTATAACACAGTTGTCACAGACAGGAGGCATAATTTGTTGGATGTAAATGCAGAACTAACGACCACACTTGCTTTTGAAAAATGTGATTGATCATTTATTCACCAGTTGTTTTTATCATTATTGCAAGTGTTTTTGGTATTAATGTAGTTTTATTACAAACATGATACAATTTACTTATAAGAGTAACAGGTTCATCATGCTTTGTCAATTTACTTATAAGAGTAACTTGTTCATCGTGCTTTGTGTCGTGTGCAATGTGTTTTAATGCAGTTCACCGCTTTTGTCATTTTTCCTCACCGCTTTTGGCTTTTTTGCTTACCGCTTTTCACATATTTGACACACCGAAAAGGTCATGTCCCTGTCTATGGGGTAAAATGTGTGCTGATTAGTTTTGAAAGGCAATGAACTAAAGACCTAATTCTTAAAAATATTAAGTAAAGAGAAATACCCTATTTACTTGCATAATGTCTGCCGATGCACTCTTATTTTTAAATCTCTGAAAAAGAAAATTTTAAAATTTGCATAATGTCAGCACCAGTTTACAGCAAATGACACAACTTTGGCTACCCCTAAATGACACGAAAATGATGGAAAGTCGACGGCTCGGTCAACAAAGCTGTGACCTTGAGCTGTCCATTATCTCCCATCCCTAGAGGATTGGAGAGGGTGGGGACGTTCGCTGAACTTAACAAAGCACGATAACAGTAAACACAGCAGACCAAAATGCACGCAGTTTAAAGACAGGCGTCTCGCGTCGAGTTTTGTAGTGTATGGAATGGGTAAATATACGTAGGTTTTGTGACGTTTATTTGAAAGTGTAACTGAAATGCAGAATAAATAAATATTTTGAGTGCTGCTGCAGTGTAGATTTTTTTGGGTAAGTTTATTATTTGCAACGTTTTAACATTATGTAAATATTTCAAATTCTTTAAATAACAAATTGCTGACATGGATCAATCTTGTTTTCTGTTGAGATAAGACATGCAGCACAGTGTAAAGAAAACGTCGACTTCAATACATGGGTTCGCTGTTTTACTTGTCAGGTGGACGGAACTCCTGTTTGTTTACAGTACATATGTTGGAATCTGTCAGCCGGCCTTTCTCACGTTCAAAATATTTCCTTTCACTTTCACCACTTCTCGACGGACGGTCGGGAAAGGGGGAATGAGGGTGGTAGTATGGATCGATACAGTGCGCAGGAGATGTGGAACTGGTGAGTCACTGTGCTGTTGCCAGCTCGCTGGCTCCCTACCTTCTACCAGACTCCGCGCGTAAGGATATGGCATGGCTAAAATGCAGTTAATGGTGGTTTTCATCCATCACCATCACTTATTAACCTTTTTTAAATGGCACACGTAACCACACTTCTTTCTGTGTGGTGAGTAAGTTTTTAATGTTCTGAAGAATGAGCGACAGTTGCCGGTGTTGATGACTGCAAAGTAAACGTGGTCTAATCCAGGTTTTTTGCAAGCGATCCTGCAGCAATATTCTCTTAATACAGTATAGCTAGTGAAATCCATAAACAATTAATTAAAAATGTGTCATGTGCCTTTTTAGCTATAATTAAGACAAACATTTTTTGGGGGAAAAAAATGAATTCCTCACATTATATCTGCACCCTATTTTTTTTGTCAAAAATATAGTCAAATTACTCCAGATGTTATGCGAGTAAATAAGGTAATTTAAAGTAATGTTCACAAAAATTTGTTTTCCTTAATTTGGATTAAATTTGCTGTAAAAATGTAATGTTAAAAATCAGTTATGCTGGTTGTTTCTTAAATAGGGGGACAAACTCGGCTTGCGTGTTCCTCACGAAAAACTATGATGAAAACATATTTTGCACTTTTCACCTAAACACAATGTTAGGGGAGTAATGGGCCTCTGAACATAGAATTTTAAATCAGTATTTTCCCAAAATATCAGAAACTAATTGACATAACACTACAATATTTTCTGCGTTGCTTAATGCTATTGGGATATGCAAACCAATAGTGAATGTTGGTTGATACCTTCCGCCCTTATGAAAATAGCAGGGGTGGCTACCCTCTAATTGCATATAACTTTTTTACTGTCCTGATTTTCGAACATCTGAAGATGGTTTATTGAGTAATGTTACCTGTCTAACAAAAAACGTCCTCTTGTTGCAATAGTCTAGGACTCGTAGTTTTCTTTCAAATCACAAATGAAGCTACAGCGATAGAGTTCCCGAAACAATGGTATCATGAGTTAGAAGCATGTAGGTAACGTTGAATGTTCACCATCAACAATTCAAGGAACACAACAAAATAAACACATGAACGCACTATTGCCTATGCTGTATGCTGTGTATCTTAGGTGAAAAACACAGGACTTAGGAGCATTCTTAAATTATGATATGCAATAAAAAGGTGGGTTTGGATGGAAACCCATCACATGAAAAGGGATAGGTAGAAACTTCACTGAAACCTTTAAAATGCAAATATCCAAATGTTGTGTTTTATTCCACAAAATGAATGTTACAGTGCAAGTGTACCAGAAACAGGGTGGCCACCCACCTGGAAAACCTGGAATTATCAGGGAAATGTCAGGGAATTTTTGGTTAATCTGAGATATTTCAGTGAATTTTCTTGCCTCGTTCATTTTGAGCTACCGCAAAAGTCACAGTAAGGTATATAATGTCATTTTGAGAGCATTATAAAATTTTTATTGAAAAAATTACAGCTAAGTAGGTGTAATTATACTCCTTTGTCAAGTTCGTAGTTATTTCTGATGAATGTTTTGGCCAGGTCGCTGACAGTAGTGTCAAAAATGTCTTAAAATATTTATCTTGATTGGAAAATGTGTTGAATGAAATGCCAAAATGTTCTTTTCATACTTGCAAAAATCAGGGAAATTTTTGGTTTTCTATCAAGGAAATCAGGGAAAAATCAGGGAATTTTCTTTGTTGCAATGAGTGGCCACCCTGAGAAAGCCATCTTGTTTTTTTGTACATGACACCTTAATCGAGAAAGGAAAATTAATGTGTTTTTGTTTAGGAAAGTTCTGATTGTGTAGATACCAACAAGTATCATTTACTAGTAATGGGAATTAATTGTAGGGTTAAAACTTCAGGCATTAATTTTTGTTTTTCATTTTTGGCACAATTCCCGATCCGCAAAGAATAACCTAACAAAATTATGCACTTCTTTGTTTTCTAATGTACGAATGAGGTGTCGTAATTTTCATATGTTTTGTGTAATTGTCACAGGCGTACAGACTGTGTGATGTGAAATACTAAATAATACCTAATTTTGGAAAATTAAGGGTTGCAAAACCTATGTTGCTAAATGTACTGGTAGTCCATAAGCATTGATGTATGTAGCAATCGATAAGAAGCACATAAAAATTACCGTACAAGACTTCTTTTTACTTGTCCTGCCCTCAAAGGGGGTAGCTCGAAAAGGTTAGCATCTAATGTAAGGTATTACATCAGTAAGGTTACATGTTTATTCCTTGGCATTTCTGTGACACACGGCACAGTCATCAATGCTTGATACAATGCTGCTAAGTGATGTAGGCAAACATTACATGGAATGTTCAAAATGATCACCCCGTGAATCTGCTCATATACGAACACGTCCAAAATGCCTGGTTGACCACGAACCATTTAACATGCTTCAAAATTCGAAAACAAAAAAGTGCATAACTTTGTTAGGTATTTCTTTGCGGATCGGAAACTGTGCCATACATGGAAAACAAAAATTAATGCCTGAAGTTTTCATATTACAATTAATACTCTTTACTAGTAAATTATAAATGTTGGTGTCCACAGAATCAAAACTTTTTTAAACAAAAAACACATTAATTTTTCTTTCCCGAATAAAGTGTAATGTACAAAAAAACAAGACGGCTTTCTGGTAAACTTGTACTGTAAAATTCATTTTGTGGAATAAAACACAACATTTGGATATTTGCGTTTTAAAGGTTTCAGTGAAGTTTTTACCTATCCCTTTTCGTATGATGGGTTTCCATCCAAACCCACCTTGTTTTTGCATATCGTCATTTAAGAATGCTCCTAAGTCCTGTGTTTTGCACCTAAGATACACAGCATACAGCATAGGCAATAGTGCGTTCATGTGTTTATTTTGTTGTGTTCCTTGAATTGTTGATGGTGCACATTCAACATTACCTACATGCTTCTAACTCATGATACTATTGTTTCGGGAACTCTATCGCTGTAGCTTCATTTGTGATTTGAAAGAAAACTATGAGTCCTAGACTATTGCAACAAGAGGACATTTTTTGTTAGACATGTAACATTACTCAATAAACCATCTTCAGATGTTCAAAAATCCGGACTGTAAAAAAGTTATATGCAATTAGAGGGTAGCCACCCCTGCTATTTTCATAAGGGCGGAAGGTTTCAACCAGCATTTTCTGTTGGTTTGCAGATCCCAATAGCTTAAGCAATGCTGAAAATATTGAATTTTTATGTCAATTAGTTTCCGATATTTTGGGAAAATACTGTTTTAAAATTTGATGTTCAGAGGCCCATTACTCCCTTAACAGTGCATACAGGTGAAAAGTGCAAAATATGTTTTCGCCGTAGTTTTTCGTGAGGAACACGTATGCGGAGTTTTTCTCCCTATTTAAGAAACATCCTGTATGTTTTGTTTGCTATAGAGTCACATATAACATGAATACGTAGATTGGATTGCATTTCTCATGTATGCTGTAATTGGCACGTGAGCCAGGCATTCAGAGGAAATGGTATTTCTGACTGTTTGAACACAGCTAATTGCACCTGTGGTGTTATGTATCTTCTATATTGTAAGCTTTTGTCTTGCATTCAACGTGTAACTACATATTGTTGAAGAATATTGCTTTTTGTAATTGGTTTAGCTGTAATGGAGGCATTGTTTAGATGATTCTTTTTTTTAGATACTGAAGTAATGTGTTATAGTTAATATGTTCAGCGGAACATCTGCTGTGTGTGTATGGGTCATTTGGAATAAAGTGAAAACTAAAGATTTAACCTTTGAAAAAAATCACTAGCCGTTGCTGCATATAAGTCAACATTAACAACAGTAACATTATTGTTTGTATAGTTGGTAGCGAATAATTGCACGTAGTTCCGTGTATTTTCTTATTTGAATACAGCATTAGTGAAACAACATCAAATGCTAACGACCTCTCTGTATTTAATATACTTTAAAATATTTATTGAAGTTCTTACTGACATACCTACTGACTGTATAATTTTATTTAATTAGCGCCAGCAAAAGCGACGCAACTGAGTCGATTATCGTTGGCACATGCCGCTAACTCTTTGCGCCACGAGGTAGTTTAAAATTTCACCTACAGATGGAATCAGAGTTAGGTTTTTGCCGCTTCGCTTGGATTTTGGAAGTGAATTGCGTCATTCAGTTTGTTTGTCGGTTGTGTAAAGAATATGGGTTTCTGATAATCACATTCAAAAGTATTAGAAGTGACTGTTTATGAATATCATTGCTAAATTATGTGAAGTCAATAGTAATGTAAGTTGTTTTGTTTTTATAATCACCAGCCTGAGTATCTGGAAATAGAAACTGCATTTTTTCCCTGTTTCACACATTAAGAAAATACATTATTTATTGTTTCTCTTTATATGCGCCGTCATCGTTCATTGCAGTATGCTGAACGGAACTTGAATTCTTGAGTTGCAGGGGCGGCTCCAGGTTAAGTTAACAGGAGGGGCCTAGTATATTTTTCTGCCCCAACTGTAAGCCATAACCCTCTTTAAAGTGGAGAAGGGGGGGGGGGGTCCGGGGGTCCTCCCCTGGTAAAATTTGGATTTCTAGATGCAAAATGGTGCTTTTCAAGCATTTTAGAGCACAATATTAGACTGGCTGAAAATATATTTTGTTATGAGGAAAGTGGGTTGTGTGAACAATTTTACAATAAGAAGAAAATCGAAGTTACACATTAGTACTTTCATTTAGGAGTGGTCGATTGGGAGAGGGACACAAATTCTTGATGGACCTTACTACTATTTATCCACCTGTATCTTGTGGTGCAAGTTAACAAACTGCAACAATTTTATATTATCACTTGGACATTTTTTTAAATAGCTGAAAGATATTAGCTCACAGAAATGGCCATGATAAGTTACATGGGAAGAGCAAGATTATTCCTGAGCTAGTAATTTTAGACATACGGTAATATAGTTACTCATATATTTATTCCAAATAATCCAGTACTTGTGTCTATGGGTGGGGTTGGTAGAGTTTTGTTACAAGGTAATTTTAAAAGCTTTTGTGTGCACACTGTAAGGGAATAAATTTATGTCAAACAATATTATCATAGTCTTCAGGTCGGAAGGAGAATCCCATGTTATGACACACTCTCATTCTTGCAGAAAGCTTCTCCTTTTTACAGGCGTCTTGTGGTGTAAGCTGCAAGTTACAATAGTCAATATTAAAACGTTGATATATATTTTTTCTTTTTATCTTTCAACCAGAAAATCCCACCCTTCAGAACAAACAGGGAGGGCCATGACCCCTGGGCCCTCCCTGTGGAGCCGCCACTGGACTGTGTCGTGTGTGTTTTTAGTGGCGGTTTTAATTTGAAACTTTGAATATACTGTGCATGCATTTACGAGAATCGTAACGGTAATAGCGCCGTTAGAGTAGACGCAGAGAATCCGGTGTTATAAGACGTTTACTCGCAGGTATTTATAACTAAGATTACTACTGAGTATAGCATATATTCAACACCCGTACATATTGTAGCTAAAATTTATCGGAGCCGTGTAACGTAACTGTAAACATTGTACAAGCCTATGTAAATAACAGCACGTGGCAATGTTGATGTTTACATGCAGCGGAAAGATATAAACTGGCAGAAAATAGAAATTAATCAGGGCTTTTTTGAGTGCTCACTTTATTCAGAATCACCTATAGTGCAGTGTGAGTAATTTTTTACATGTGGATGTTGTGCTGGCCACTAATGTATGTATATATACAGTATGTAGGTGTGCACTATTATGTACTACATTGTTTTGGTGTCAACAGTAGGTTGTCTCTACCATTTTTGGGAATACTCCTGTTGAAGACATCTTTTGTATAAATTAATATTTGATTAATTGTATGCATTCTTTACAAAAAGTCACTGGAATGGACTTAGTGCCCTATGCGCATACAGTGTTAAAAAGATTTTTGGGGACAGTGCAGGTCACTTATACCTTGTGTGAAGCGACCAGCCTGTGCTTGGGGTATACTTTTTCGATAAGTCAGTTGTGTGTTTTCTAGGGTTTTTGCTTAGAGTCCCTGTTAATGTTTATTTTTACATAAATTATACTAGCCAGTGTTACTGACACTTCAGAACCAAGAGCTGGTCAGCCTAGCGTCAATTTAATACAGGGCAGTGATGATGCCTTCATTAAATTCAAAGGCCCCAGTGTGTTGCCCGGCCACCCTACTTTAGTCTATTGCCGGTAGGTGATTAATCTGCTAGTTTTATACAATTGTAGGTTTCAGGAGTATTTGTTTCGATAAGAATTCCATGTTTGTTGTTTTAAGCCAGAAATCTTTAAAGAAAGTCATTTGGTTAATTATTTAAAATATACTGTTGCTAAACAGGATATCACCTATAAAACCCACTCTCTAAATGTAAAACAGGTATTGGGCCTGGCGAAACAGTACAGTAACAGAAAACAGCATCTGGATGCAATTGCTAGTGATTAGTCTTTTCATTGTAATATTTTAATGTCAAATAATGTGTTCTCAAGCCTTGAGTTAGAATTATTCTGAGTTCTGTTTTGGGACGGCACGTGAATTAAAAATAATATGTCTTGTGTGGACTTTTCTGAAACGGCATAAAAATTCAAGCAACTTTGGACTCTTAGAAATTTTACGAGAAATTTATCTTTTAAAAGTATGGCAGTTGGAAAGTTCTTAGTGTTGGAGTTCGGCCAGCCCGGCCATGGTGCCACGGGGACGACGACACCGATAGGGGTTCACAAAGGGTACTGCAAGGTGTACTGCCGGCAATGTCTGATGCAAAAATTTAATTTAATATTGTTACAAGTTTGAGAGCACAAACTTTATATGTGGGCAATTCCCATGAGTTCTTTGGGATAGAGGTCTTATAATTACAAATAAAAGAGTTAAATTAAGTACTGGATTTAATAGCTCACAAAGCTACGAAATACACAAAACAGTAATCAACTAGAACTCTCACAACACAATTAGTTATGCACACAATTACTC
>PNEQ01058219.1:0-23757 GCA_003012365.1 Medauroidea extradentata | reverse complement strand
AGCTGCACATGTGAGTATAGCAGTATAGTTAAGACACCGTTAGTGGTACCCCGTAGTTTAGGTCGTTTTCCTTTGTGGAGCAAACTGAGGCAGATCACAACCGATAATAAACTGGGACGAACACTAATGACTTAGTGAATTCCGCCACTGGTGTTACCGAGTTACGTTCACACTGTAAGACAAATTACGGGAAAGAATTTTTGTACGTTGTTGTGCCATGTACGTCTGGTGAACTATTATTAAAAGACTGAAAGTTATTAAAGAAATTGGCTCCTTTTTTTTTTTACTTCTATGTAAACTCCTTAGGCTATCCGGGCATATTTATAACAAACAAGGAAAAGTCTAATTAGATAAGTCGTCGCCGGCAGCAAGGAACATCATAACCTCAATTATAATCGTCTAGACATCAACAACACGACGTAGACGCAAGAGCAGAGCAGCGGCACCATTACATCCTGGCGTCACCGAACAGGGACGTCTAGACAACAACACGGCGAAGTACACGTAGACGAGAGACACAGTAACAAATAGCGCACCACGGCGGAGTGATACAACAGTATCCAAAGTTTAACAAAACCAGCAAAATTACCCTTACAACATGAAACAAAGCATTCCAAGATCTGAATTTATAGTTTTACATCGAAATAAAATGATTTATCCACACAAATATAATAATTGGGGACAAAAGTTGCACAACAGTGGAACTACTTTCGCGGCGCAATACCCTAAGCAACCCCCTGTGATGGCTGACCTACGTGCGTCAATAACCTACGTCATGGAGAGAATTCCATGAAGCAAGCGATCAACCACAACATCGGCGCAAGAAATCCTACAGCCTGGAGAAGCTTGCAACACAAGAAGTTACTCACTTCACGAGGGAAAATTTAATAATATGCTAAAATTGCCAAAACTCAAAAATTAGTCAAAATACAAGAAAAAGTTATATCAACAAAAACTAATTAAAATTTTACTGTGGTCAATTTGAAACTAAACAAGCCAGGAAAGTAATCAAATGACTCTACTTTAAAATTCCTTGACTGTATTTTATTACTTAAATTTTGAAAAGATGACCTTAAATTTACATGTCAGCAATTACTAAGTTATTGAATTCTGTTGTATCATACCGGACACCTGACAAACTCACCCTGAAAATGGCATAAGCCTGTTAAGAAAGATTTACATATAAATTTAAATAAGAAAATAAAAACACTTTATAAATATTTAGACAAGATGGGGAAGTGGCTGAACACTTCACAATCCCCCAATTAATATGAATTTTTTTTGTTACACAAAAATAAATGAAAATTAATTTATACATACATCAGCACAAAGAACATCTCACCATGATGCAGAATTACTAAATATCAATCACAATAGCTTAACATTAATCACCATTACACCAAACATTGACAATATATAGACAATATTTCTTTTCTCTAATAAACAGAGACAACCATATAAAATTTCTAGCATAACTTCAAACTCAATTGGTTGCTATAGCACACACTGACATACCACCAAAGCAAAAAAAAAAAATATATATATATAGTATATAAACATTTAAATTATTACATGTAGTGTAAAGTCAGATATCCCTGAGCCTGAACTTACTTTCCAAATACCTGATTACAAATTTGATTCAATCTGGCACAAAATTATAAGTAATTCAATTACACAAACCTAAACATATTTGCTTTCTCTTTCCTTACAACAGGACATTGTTTACATGTATGCATACCCAAAAGTTTCTTAAATAAAATCATTTTACCAAACTTATAACATCACAAAATATTTTCAAATATTTTGGATAAAATGCACTTGTTTAAGACAATAGGTTTAAACTGCTTACGGGGAGGCTGCCCAACAAAACACAAACTAAAGATATCAATCATGCCCTTTGGAACAACGACGAGGCAAACACCATAAATTTAACCCACATAATACATTTTATAACGACGACGATGAACCTCACAAATACAAACAATTCTACTGCCTATTGGAACGACGACAAGGCAAACACCATAACTACACACAATCATCACACCTTTTGGTACAACGACGAGGCTACATATTACAAACACATCTAGGGTACAGCCCTTTGGAACAACGACGAGGCTCCCTAACAACAAAAAAAAATTTACATCACAAAATCAACTTCACACATTCCTTTCACCTTCATCGCAGCACTCCCTTCTCTTTAAGCTCTGGCCATCGACGGCCACTCAAAGGTAAACAACTAAACATACAACCTTTTTATAGTGCAAAAATCATAACAAAGATTTTACAAAACAAAACCAGACTTTTAGACTTGCTGCTATACAACAGGCATTTCCTTCAGTTTTCAAATTTAATTCAGCAACACAAAGTACAAATTGTATTTTAAGTTAAGGTCAACTCTAGTACTCCACTTCAAAAATTACCAAGCTCAGGTCTGCAAACAAACATCCACCTCAAATCCAGTATATTAATTGACATCTCAAACTCAATGTTAGGTTCAAAGGTTAGTTTCTAATTCACAGAGGTACTGCCATTCTTTCAAAAAAAAAAAAATCATCCAACAAAAGGGTAAACAATATACTATATACTTATCCAATACACAAGTTACTTGATTTTCAGTGCACATGTTGTTCAATAATATTACAATCCCACTAGGGTATTATTCTTATTTTATTAAAGCTCTGGTGGCATTCAGAACTAATTTGAGAAAATAGAACAAAATTTCACAATTACATAATTGGTACATAGCAACAACTCTACTCTTCCATAACTCATCAATACACTTAAAGAATTCATTATATAACTTTCTGATGACAGTTGTGTTAATTTTCATAAAGAAGACTTATTAATAATCTCAATTTATGACGAGCATGGTGCAGTCTCCTAACAGTTATTCATGATAAAAAAATTAACACACAAAATTATTCTTAAGGCTTCAAAACTAAAACCACTGAAGTTACGATCAGAACAAACACTAGACTAACACACACAAAAAGAAAAAGTTATGTATAAGACAAAACTAACCGATGGGCTTTCCCAATATACGGCTTTAGTAACTACTAACAAATACTGATTGATAAAAGAAATTAGAATTACACTTAACTAGTACAAATTACTTAGAACCAATGCCATGCTGCCTAACCTTACTTGATTTCTTTGTTCCATACGACTAAACAACTTGAAGATATCTCTTAACTAAATAACAGAATTATACTCTACAGACTTACTTAAACATAACCTAAACAAAACAATATTGATTTAAAATGACAACAAAATTACTTATTTCACTTCATTACACACAAAAAAAACATTTTATCTCCACAAATCTCTTTTTGTTTACTCACTCATACTCTGCCCCTCAGCAGGTCCCACAATCTAACTCTTGATTTTCCTTGCCATTTCTCACCGACTTCCTTGAATTTCACCTTCCCTCTCAACCAATCCTACACCCCCCACTTCACAACACTTCCCTGATCTCTCACTTCCTTGTATAGCACTGTCCTCTGTACCATACATTCTCAACAGCTCTCTGCACCACCCCCCAGTCCATCTTGAATTTTAAATTTTACCTTACCTTGGTGCCACACTTGCACCCCCCACTGTTCAACATTCCTCACCATTCTTACAACATCTTAATCTGCTGCCCTTACCCATTGAAAGGCTCTGTCCATCTCCACTCTTTGCAGCATCAACCCACTGTTACCAACCAAGCTACTGTTGGTAGGCCTCACCTTACCCTCGACAACTTCTGTCCCACTTGCCAAATTTGCTGCAATCTCAGTCTCCTTAAATACTTCAACATTCTCACTAATATTTTTACCTTTCACTGAACTCTTCTCTACTGCAACATCACCACTAATACCTTCACTGTTTACTAAACCTTTAATTTCAATATTGATTTCTTCTACTCCATTACCTTTCTGCACCTCATTTACCTTCTCTACACTTAGCCCTACTTGTACATCTGTTTCACCTTCTACAATTTCTCGACTCACCTCCACCTGTTCCACTATGATACCCTTTACCTCTTCCTTAACTTCCTCTATTTTATTTTCAATTTCATTTAGTTTGTTACCTAACCTACCCAATTCTGATACTACAGTCTTATTTTGGGCCTCCAACATGCCCCAGATCAAGCTCGCCAAATCTTGATTACTCATGATGTTTATGTCCACTCAAATATAAACATGATTAGGCCTAGGCTTACCCCAAACCTAACCTTAAATTTTGTTAGTGTTTGTTTGCAAGGACAACAAACAAAATTACCGTCTCATTAAGCAAAACACAAAAAAAATCTTGAATATGTCCTCCCTAATAAAAGCATTTTCACGATGCGACACTGACCTTGTGCTGGCTTCATTCTTATTTCACCTTATTGTCGATGCTTGGTGCTGCCGGTGTTTTGCCCTCATTGCCGATGTCTGCTGCTCGCGTCTCCATTGTTTACTGCCGCCGTTGTTGCTGCTTCCACGTTCCAAGGGTCCTGGGCCCCCGAGGTACATGGGTTCCTTCGGTCCCTGTTCGCGGCGACAAAGATGTGACGCGGCTTACGTCTGCTGTTGTGTTGAGTGTCTGTTGTCCCTGTTCGGGCGCCAAAGATGTGACGCGGCTTGCGTATGCTGTTGTTTGTTGTCACTGTTGTCGTGATGGTAGTGGGCATTGAGGTTATGTGGTTTGCGCGCTCCGGATAGCTCAGTTTGTTAAAATAAATGGGGGCGGAAACTATTATGGTGATTTTACAAATTAAAACCACAAAATAAGGCAACTGATTGTTTATTTTCAATTTTTGTTTTACAATTTCTGCTTACTTAGTGATGACTTGACTGTTTGGTACCAAAACACAAACCGATGGTCAGATGTCCGGCGTTACCATGCCCGAACAAACGAAATAAAAACGAAACACTTGTTCATTGCGACCGAAAAACCAACTGCTCTACAACTCGCAACCGCCTTGGGCCAGCGCCCGGCACCAACTGCCCTACAACTTGCGACCGCCTCGGGCCAGCGCCCGGCACCAACTGCTCCCTCACGGCAACGGACATGGAAACAAATAGCGCACCACGGCGGAGTGATACAACAGTATCCAAAATTTAACAAAACCAGCAAAATTACCCTTACAACATGAAACAAAGCATTCCAAGATCTAAATTTATAGTTTTACATCGAAATAAAATGATTTATCCACACAAATATAATAATTGGGGACAAAAGTTGCACAACAGTGGAACTACTTTCGCGGCGCAATACCCTAAGCAACCCCCTGTGATGGCTGACCTACGTGCGTCAATAACCTACGTCATGGAGAGAATTCCATGAAGCAAGCGATCAACCACAACGTCGGCGCCAGAAATCCTACATCCTGGAGAAGCTTGCAACATAAGAAGTTACACACTTCACGAGGGAAAATTTAATAATATGCTAAAATTGCCAAAACTTAAAAATTAGTCACAATACAAGAAAAAGTTATATCAACAAAAAATAATTAAAATTTTACTGTGGTCAATTTGAAACCAAACAAGCCAGGAAAATAATCAAATGACTCTACTTTAAAAATTCCTTGACTGTATTTTATTACTTAAATTTTGAAAAGATGACCTTAAATTAACATGTCCGCAATTACTAAGTTATTGAATTCTGTTGTATCATACCGGACACCTGACAAACTCACCCTGAAAATGGCATAAGCCTGTTAAGAAAGATTTACATATAAATTTAAATAAGAAAATAAAAACACTTTATAAATATTTAGACAAAATGGGAAAGTGGCTGAACACTTCACATTACATAGAATTGTTGATTGGAGTAGTGTTATTCCATTTCATGCTAACAGATGGTAGACTGTATGGAGGTCCAGGTTCCTTTGTTGATTTGTCTTTGGGTGGCTTGTAATGGGTAAGGTGATAATTATCGAAGGATCTTCAAACTCACTGGTTGCTACATGCTTCTACACACTACACAGCAGCATCACTGGAAGATAAAGTAATGAAGTTCTGGGAATTAGAGGAGGTGCCAGTTACAGCTGTGGTAACTCCAGAAGATGCACAGTATGAATAGTTATTTCAGGAGTCACACCATCCAAGGTCTGATGATAGTATGTGGTGGCACTTCCTTTTATGTTAGTAAAGCCAGAGCTAGGAAAAACAAGAGACTGGACCAATTGGAGCAACGGCTCAAGAGGGACCCACAAGTGAATTGTCTTTATCACAAGTTTATGACAGACTGTCAGGCAATTGGGCATATGGAGGAGGAACCAAAAGCAAATACCGAAACGGACTTGGCATGTACTATATTCTGCATCACTACAATTAAGTTATGAGTGATTATTTATGCTTCAGTCAAGACATTTTCAGGTCAGTCATTCAATGATGTATTACTGTCAGAACAAAAGCTCCAGTTAGACATCAGTGAGTTGATAATTCACCTCTGTCTGCGTATAGTCGTATTTACTGCAGATGTGCAGCAAATGTATAGCCAAATCCTGATGGAGCCAAGTCATAAAGATTACTGAATGATGCTCTGGCATTTTGAGCCATCATTTATCATTAAGGAGTAGAAGTTGAAAAACAGTCATCTACGGAGTTTCATCATCCACTCATTTCTTGCTCTTTGCATCCTTCGTCAGCCAGCCAAAGATGAGGAACAAGCTTTCTCCAAGCTGCTGAAGTGTTGATGACAAACACCTATGTGGATGATATTGTGACAGGTGCACTGTCAGTATAAGAAACAGTTGTGCTTCAGCAGGAGTTGATGGACATGTTGCATTCAGGTGGGTTCTGTTTGAGAAAATTTGCTAGCAACAGTCCAAATTTTCTGGAAGCTCTGCAGCAACCACAACCAACACAACTTACTAAGCATTTGTTCAACAAGTCTGACGGAACAACTACTCTGAAGGTTCTGGACTACAATGGGTGCCTACTACCTACACCTTCCATATGAGGTACAACTACTCCGCCGATCCTTGTCCAAACAGGGAATATTGTGTGATGCGGCACACATCTACAATCCTCTAGAGTGGTTGTCGCCTTTAGTGCTGTTGGCGAAATATTTTATTCAACACTTGTGGCTAGAAGGCATAGAATAGAGTGATGAGCAACCAACAAATCTGAAGGCAACCTGGACTCAGTGCAGGAAGGTTAATTTCATGTGTTGAGAGGTGAGTACACCAAATTGCAAAGTGAAACTGCCTTGATATTCAGACAGTTCTGAAAAGGACTATGCTGCTATAGTATACCTTCATGTGATCTCTGTGGTCGAACCAATCACAGTGCCTCTTACCATGGCTGGGTCAAAGGTATGTGCTAACTGTGTATGTGGTGTTTTGTGCCTGGGTTTTCCAGTGTGTCCCCGACGGACTCAGGGCAAGCCGTCAGTTTAAATCATTAGGGCGGCCCGCATGTGAAAGGCAATGCCTAGAGACATCATTTGGATACGTGGATCTCTTTGTATTTCTTCGGAAGAGCCATCGGAGCGGTTCGGGTGGCTCTCCCCTCCTGTCGTATACCTCCTCCTTACCCCCCTTCTTTCACCTCCTTCGGTGTGTGCCGAGTCTGGTCAAGCGTTCCTCCACCGGCACTTCGCTTTTGTGTGCCCTCCTCGACGGTTGTCCACTGGCTCTGCGCTCTCTCGGCACGTAGTCAAACGTGGTGTTGGTAAGTGCCTTTGGTTGTGTTTTGAAGGGTCACACGAGCTCCCACCTTGTTGGGTACCGGTACTCGATAAGATGTGAGGAATAGCCCTGAAGTTTATAGGTTGTTGCGTTTTTTCTCTTTCGTTTAGACGGTGTGCCGAGGAAGCGTAGTGTTTTCAATTGCTCATTGCGAGAGGATTATTAAATGAGCCATTTTCTCGCACAACTGTTGTAATTAACTGTTTGAGTAAATCTGAAGCATTTTCGGGTGTTTGTTTAGTACCAGACGATTTGTACCTGTGTTACTTTGTACTGAAATCAAATTGTGAATAATAACGTGCCTCTGTTTTTTTCTAATTATAGTGTATCTTTATTCCGTTAGTTATCACTGGGTGGATATAATCTGTTCGTTGTCATTTTTGCCCCAAGACTGGCATTACAGTTTGCCTGACTAACTCAACAGTGAGGTTAGCATCCCACCACTGGAAAACCTTTGTTGCCAACAGAGTAGGTGAAATTAAGAGCAAACACACCTCCTGAGTGGTAACATCATGTTTGGTTATAGGTCAATCCTGCTGATTGCATGTCTTGTGGTCTGATGAAACCAGAATTGATAAGCCACAACTTTGGTGAACAGGACCTCCACGGTTGAGCAAGAGTCCAGAAGTCGAGCATCCACATCAAGAACTTGGTGTTAGTGCACATCATGACGAGTGCCTGTCTGTGGAACGAGTTCCTATATCAATGATTGGGAGTGTTCATCATGTGGACTTGACATTGCTGGACCGGTTCTCCTGAGTAGGATTAAAAGGATCACAGCCTACTACTTGCGTTTCAAGGGGTTACCGAAATCAGACGGACTAAGGATAAAGGGACCCCTTACTGTGTTAGAATTACAGGCAGCAATTCTCTTTTGAGAGAAGAAGACACAAGCAGTGGAATTTATTTCTGAGCTTACTGCTATCGGGAAGGATGAATGTTCACTGTAGAGTCTAAGCCTCTTTGTTGATGAGAATGGTGGTGGCGAAAGACAACAGGCCTCATCATTGCCTAAAACAATATACACCTCATGCTGCTCTCAAAGAAGTGTCATTTGGCAGAACTGACTATTGACCACCTACAATACGACTTGCTCCATCCAGGGCCTCGATATTTGCTATCTATAATGCAGCAAGAGTTTTGGCAGGTCAATGGAAAGAGAGAGTACAAAGCTGATTACTTAAATGTGTAACTTGTTTTCGTTGTCACCCAAAGCCAGCTACACCTAGGATGGCTGGTCGTCCCGTGGAGTGATCACCCAAGCAAAACCGTTCTTGAAAAAAAGTGTAGACTATGCAGGACCACTCACCATCAGAATGTGAAGGAAGGAGTCTGAAACCACTGACATTCCGAGCTTATCTGTACTTGTTTGTTTTTGTCCCCACAAAGGCTCCTTATTTTTAGCTGGTGTCTGAGCTGTCTATAAAGGCATTTACGGCTGCACAACACAGATTTGTTGCATGGTGCTGCTGATGCCTAAGAGATATTTAGTGACTGTGGCAGGAAAATAAAAGAGCTCCAAGATATCTTGTCAGATGCTAAGAACCACACTGCACTTCAACTGTCATTACTGAACTAGAAAATTTAGTGGCACTTTAATCTGCCAACAGCATCTAATTTTGGAGGTCTGTGGGAGGCAGATGTTAAATTTGTAAAAGCTAACTTGCGAGAGGTAGTTGAGACCGAAATTCTCACATACATATAATTTTATACTATTTTCACACAGACTGAAGCAATGCTCAACTCATGCCCATTGTCACTTCTGTCCACAGACCCCAGTGACCTTGCATCTTCGACACCAAATCACATTCTCACTTTAGGACTGTCACAAGCACTTTTTTTGATGATTTCATTGCTGTGCCTCTGGGATGGCTGTCATGATAGAGTCTCCTGCGGAGAATTCAACAAGACTTCTGCCGCCTATGGCATCAGCATTATTAACATCATTTGAAAGTCAAAAACAAATGACTTAAAACTAGATGACCTCAAGACCCAAATGTGCCTCCTTTCTGCTGTCGTCTTGACTGCGTGACGAAGACATCTCCTGGTGCTGGCTGAGTTGTGCGAGTAGTTAAGCTTCGTACACACCTCAAGGTCTTCTAACTAGAACAGTGCTAAAACTATACCCACTACCTTGACTTTGAAACTGTCATTCAAGGTGGTGGAATGTTTCGTGACCACATTTTACATAGCTATAGTGATGATAGGATTTTTTTGTGTTGACAGTACTATCAAATACGGTAGAGAACAATACCGGACATGGAGCAGATTTTTCTGCGAAAACTGACAGCAGCGCTCCGGGTGGCAGACGGTAGTGGTGCGTTTGTTTGCTGGATGCTGTGAAAATTCTACTTTCTGACAAACTTTTATTAATTTCGTTATAGTTTTTGAGTTGATACTTACGAAATTTCTGAAATTCAAAAATGGAAGAAAAGAAATTCGGTGCAAAAACAGTTTTGTACAAAAAAATTCCTGCTCGTTTTTTAAAACTCTAGCTGATGAAGATAAGTAAGCACAACTTATTTTCAATATTGGTTAGTACATTTAATTAGTCCTTTAGCTGAACGTTAGATTATTTTTATATAATAATTTGATTCAACAAATGTGTGTTTCGTAGCACATTGATATTTCCTTCCCGAATACAGCTCCTTGAATTTTCAGTGGTTGTGGAGGTAGTATCGCTGCAGGTTAACAAATAAGGCAAATCTTGAATATGTGTATGTGATACAATTATTACAGCTATAGTTGTGTTATGTAATATATGTATTCAGCAGGGGTTTTGTATCTGCTTTGCTTAAAATGTTACAAATAATTTTCCATAACCGTACCAGTAATCTTTAAGCCTAAATAAATAAGTAAATAAATACTCACAATTGTGCTGCCACACGGTGGCTAGATCACACATTCCCACCTCTCAATAAAAACCTCTTCAAAACATCCCTGAACCTACCAACCTCTTTCACAGTCGCCATGTCATTCTGCAAAACGTTACACACCCTCACCAAACTTACAAACATAGATTGCTAACCCTGCTCCGTTCTCCAAACACTGTCAATCTTCCGGCTGTTTCCTCTCCCTCTCCATTCACAGTGATGTTCATCCTGACCAGTCTTTCAACTCTCCTTCTTGTCTTTAAATGTACTCTATCTTATTACATGTTCACTGTTTATTATGTTTACTGAAATAGAAAGTAAATCACACAAACATTATCCCTGGCTTAGTAGGCAGCATAGCTTAGCTTATCCTAGCCTCCCTATTCGATAATCACCTTGTACATCCTGGCCAGCATTTCCACCCCCCTCCATTCCTTCAATTAGTTCTACCCCAGTTCCTTTAACATCACTGATAGCCAGAAGTTTCCTTCCTCCTAACCAGTCTGCCCTTCTCCATATTTTATCAATCCCCTTTCCATTCTCGCTGACCATCTTTGTACCTCCTCCAGCTCCCACACCTACAATACACGGGCCCATTCTGCTGCTGCTTATACTAACATTGTTTTATTAGCTGTCAGGAATACTAGAAAGCCTAATTTTTTTTAAATTATAGTCTAGATTGTGTTGCAGAATTCAATTAGGCACTGTTGGTGTTCAAGCAAGTGTAGCCACATTATTTAAACAGTTAAAAGAAAATCTGTTTACTAAATGTGTGGAAAATTATATGTTTGAGTGTTTACTTTAAAATAGGATGACTTTAAAGTCACTGTCTTACACATACTCCTTGGCTGCACTTACTCCCTGTCACATTATAAACAACAGTTTATTTTGGATGTTTAAATGCAAGAAATGGATATGCAAGATGAAGTGAACAGATATATATGCTGTAGTCAGAAGGATTGGCGTTGCGGGAATGAGAAAAAAAACACAGAATACATGACATTCATTTAAAGGAGACAGAATTCAGAAATCCAAGGAATAAATCACAGGAGTCTGTTATGTCTACCATTTTAAAACAAATATATTACTACTTTATTTCAGAATTTAAGTAATTTGAAGTTTGCCTATTAAGGTCTACAAATTATAGGTTTAGGCAAAAGCTAAAAAAAAAATAGTGAAAAGTTATAAAAAAACATTATATTTGAGAAAACCATAGCAGGGCCTATGTATGGCTACTCAAATTTTTGGTGTTTACTACTATTGAATAATAAAATGTATGTTTACACCTGTGACATCATATGAGTTAACAATAATGTTTGATAAGGTTGCTGGATAGTTTTGGAGAAAAGAGTATAAAATTTAATTATTTAGAGGACAATAAAATGTCAGGGTAAAGTTTTATGTGGTGATACTGAAGTATAATGAAATAATTTGGGTTGACAATAGGAATAATTATGTATAGAAGGGAAAATTAATCATGAAATGTTAAGTAAGTTTGGTTGGCACCACTGAAGAAGAAAGGTCTTTGACGTTTGTTGCTTGAAACTGTCTATATGAAGCACATCTTCATTAATTTTTAAAAGTGGAAATTAAGTGTTTACTTTGTAGTGGTAAGTTTACTATTTTTGTGTATTATGATTATTTAAGAACTAGTGTAATAGAAAATTGAAAGAAAGAAAGATAACTGTAACTGTTATCATTGACAGTTTTGCTAGTTAGTGATCTAGATTGCTGGATACAGTAATATTGCTATGTGAAACAGTACCATGCTGATTAGTGAACTTTTGATTATAATTAAGTGAGCAGTTATTTGAACTGTTATCGTACATAGTATATGTAAAAAATTATTATTAATAAGTTGTATTGCACAGTTAAAAGAGCGGATGGCTTTTATTTCATTATTTGAGCCCAGTATATTGGTACTAAGTAAGCCTAGTAAAGCTAAATTCACCCGTTCTTTGTTACTTTGCGATATGTCTACCAAAAATATAGAAGGTAATTTTTAGGCAAAGTAATTATAATAATGTATTAATTGTATCTGGTATCACAAAGTAAGAAAGGGTGGGTGAGCTATTTTTAACTATTCAATCCCAGTATATTGGTATAGAATAGTGAAATAAAACCCAGCTGCTGTTTATTACTTCATGATACAAAAACAAGGTAAAACACAGTAGGTACAGCATGCACCATGTAAGTTGGCTGGTAACTAATTGGAATGTGTTGCGTGTAATATTACTACAGTTTTAAATTTGAATGGCTAATTAACATAGGTCGATTTCATTCCGGTATTTATAGGTTACTAGGTGTTTTTGCAGCGACCTGCAGCTTGAATTCCTTGAATCTGCCCTTCACTCAGTAGCTGCCACTCGCCATCTAAGCTGGCGTGCAGTGTAGGTGAATTTTCGGGCAAAGTAACTAATAATGCATTAGTTGTATGTGGTATCGAAAAGTAACATAACTGTATGTGGTATAGAAAAGTAAGTAACAGAGTGGATCTATTCAATCCCAGTACAATGTTATCAAATAGTAATACCAAACCCATCCACGTTTTGTTACTTTGTGATGCCAACAGGACATTTCCGTTTTTATGTAGCTACTGTGGCTGCATGTGTGAACAAGATGTTGGTGGACCACTTCCCGCAGTTCGGAAAACCCAGATGCGTTTCAAGTGACCACGGGACTCAATTTACGGTTGATGAATGGCGTTGGGAAATGTTGTGGGCAGGTGTGGACATTGTATATTCCTCTGTCCGTCACCCGCAAAGCAATCCCGTCGTGCGCTGCATGCACGAGATTACGCTGCTGCCGCGCACGTCATATTGTCACAAGCGGCACAGTAGCTGGACGGATGCCGTTCCCTTGGTGAAGGAGTTCCTTAATATCCACATACACAGCAGTACAGGGTTTGCTCCGATTGAGCTGAGAGAGGGCACGGTCCTGAGGGAACCGTTGGCAGCGAGTCTTGTGTTCCCACCTGAAGTGGTACAAACGGGGAGGAGATGTTGAAAAGTGTGCGTAGCAAGCTGAAGGAGGAAGCAGAAAGGAAAAGTCGGCATCAGGTGGCAGCCAACCAGCATTTCAAAGTAGGGGATTTGGTTTTGTTGAGGGTGGCAGAACGAAGCTAATTTATCTCCGGGGAAACAAAGAAGCTGTTTTTGCTTTACAACAGCCTGTTCGCCATCTCTAGGTCGACTGGACCTGATGTTTGGGAGCTGATTCAGGTTGGTGGTGACCGGAGTGTGAAGGGACTATATAACTCGCATCTGTTGAAGCCCTTCAGGCGCTGGGAGGTGCAGGTCAACGGGAGACAGCGTAGGTAGACGTGGGTCACGAGCGAAGGGTTATATTTTCTATTGTTTAAGTGAAGAGTTTATCTGTTGTTTACGGACCAGGCGCACGAACACGTGATATGGCGTGGCACCGTGTGTCGTTACTAAGGACGCTTCCTGTAGCTGGGCAAGCACTGTACAAATTGAGTTGGACGACAAACCTGAGAAATTTTCTGTTGTTTAATCAGTTGTCTGATTGTAAATGAAAATGTTTATTTAGCAACATATTAGTTTTCTGTATTACTGTACTTAATGTCATAATAAAAGTAAAATAATTTTGGTGTAAAAAAAGTAATGATGATAATAATGGGTTTGAGGACCTGATGAATTGTGCATGAAAGATCATTGTTTTGTTTTCGTTTTTCAACTTTGCACAGTTTATATACAAATAATTCCAGACATGTGTATTGATACCTTAAAGATAAGAGTATAACCCCTGGTGAAACTATTGCACAATGCTTAAGTTTTTTCAGTGTAACTAGGATTGAATAGTTTGTTACTTAATGGTTTGTTGCACTGACCCATTGTGGGAGGAATATATTTGATTTTTTTTTCTCTCTCTCTCTGTCTCCTCTTAGCAATATTTGTGTTTCTTTTTATTGTCATGTTTGTCCCACCTGTGTGTGTTGTAAGTATCAAGAAGTGGTTTATTTTCTTTCTTTTCTCTAAAAGGGAATGTCAATGTTTCTATGTGTTAGTGTGTGAATAAGGGTCAGCCGAGCCTCGGACAAAGTGAAGGGTTCAGGGATGAACCTAAAAACCTGCCCAGGCAGAACTGGATGCGGGTTTCAAAGATCAATATTGACCTTACCGGCGGAAACTTTCCTTTACTTATTTAGAGAAAGATTTGCCCAAGCTTTGTTTGTCAAATCTTTCTGGGGGGTTGTAAGGTATTTTGCCATTTCACCCCAACCTTTTCCGAATTTATATTATTTTTATTTTCCTCCTCTTCACAGCAATGTTGGACTTTTGGCTGTAATTATTAACATTAATTGTTGTTAAGAGTAGTATTTTGGTTCTTTGATGATCTAAAACCCACTGTGTCAATATAGGCCTAGGAGCCCTGGATGCTTGACTGAGTTTTTTTAGGTACTTTGGTTTGCAACATGAGGTAACTGGTATAATTGTGTCTTCCTTCTCTCTTCGAAGTCGCCCGGTATTATTATTTTTGTGCCCGGCCTCCCTTAATAAAAACGTGTCATTTGGTGAAACGCAATGATTATGTGTTGTCATTCAACATCATAAATAAAGCAATAAAGCGTTGTTTCAAGTACATGCAATGTGGGCAGAGAAGCCAGTAGTCTGGGCACCTTCTACAGACATTTCATCACTAAATTGTATTTATTCATCCCTGTATATTCTACTATCACGATGAGCCGAACTACTTCAATTTATATTAATATGACTAAGAAAGAGCGCTGTTGAGTAGTAAGAGTATCCAGAGCTGTAGGAAAATATTGCACTACCATACATGTTTGCGAGTTAAAATTTTATACAGTTGAATCACCCAGCGCAGGACTGACGTCACTACTGTATACCAACTGAGGTAGCGTCGACGGGTGCAAGCATTTACGTGCCAGAGATGGTTAATTTGTAAATTTTATGGTAACATTGTGTATAAGCTTGTTTGTAAATTTATTTATTTAAATGATATAAATGTAATTTTGAAAGGATATATCTGTTCTAAAAATAAGCTGGATACTCGAGTAGGGATGCAGCGTATGCCCTAGGTATGTATGGTTGGTCATCCTCTGAATTTTCCAGCCAGAGCCAGCAGCAGTGGTACTGGGCCAAGAGGTCTTCCTTAGCGTGTGAGTAGCAGTAAAGGGTGGACGTGTCTCTGTGAGGTCCGGGCCATCGCGTGGTTGGCCAGTGGAGAAACTTGCAACCATCATTATATTTTTTATTCTGAACTGTATTACCACGAGCATGTGATGCTATTGTTTTCCTAGTGGAAGTAAACAACATTGAAATTCATGCTGTTAGATTTATTTATTTCGATCAAAACAGACTTTAATGTGTGTGTGATTTTTTGATGCTAGCGACCAGTCATTCATTCGTTTCCGTTAACTTCACGAAACCCGCCCCAGCACAAATAAGATATAAGAGTGCTCACTCTACTGACTGAGAGGACATTTGTCCATATATTACTTTGTTATCCGCTGTTATGTCCTGCAATTGGGCCGTGGTATGTACTGGTATGTTTGGGGCTAGCTATAGACTTGAGGCAGTGAAAAGCTTTTCAGTCTTTAATTCACCCATAAGTTCTTCCTTATATTCTACTAACTTGTCTTCAACATGATTAAGTTTTGTCCCTAAAATGTTTATTTCGCCCACTACCAGATAGTGTTTGTAGTCTCTTACACTGTGCCTCTAACATGTTCTTAACGAGAGCAGCCAAACCATGACGGGCCATGTTTACGTTTTTAAAAAAATGTACCAAATCAAAAGTGGAAGAAAGATGGTTATAGGCCTAGGCCAACCATAAACAATCGTCTCCTCTTCTTCATTGCTGCTGCTGATACTCAGATGCTGGAATGTTGCTGCACTACACGGTGCTTCCCTTGTTGTCACCTGAAGTCCCTGCACTACTCATTCTCGTGCTGATCCTGGTCACGGCACCAAAAATTTGTAGGTCATCGGCTCTACACCAACTTGCTTACTAGTGGCCAGTTGTGATTGTAGCCTGTAGTGATCAGTTGATAATATTCCGCAGTACTCAAATAACTTAAGGGCGCGGTCTACGCAATTTTCATCATCATTATTGTATTTTTTATACTAAATATTTTTTTTCTTATTTTAGACACAAAATGTGACTAAATTTGGCTCTTATGAAATTTGTTTATCTCTTATAGTTTTCGCGTAATGGCTTGTTAAAGTCATATTTTGCATGTTTCCGTTTTAACGATTACACTAAAATCAACTGATATACCAAACTGAAAAAAATCACAGTGGATGAAGACATTGCAGGCTACAATGGTATGCTCATAAAATTAAAGAATAAAAATTATTTGTATTTTTAAAAAAATTATTGAATTTTTAAAATTTATGTATTCAGTTTCAGCATTTTTTTAAAATTCAAATAATTTTTATTCTTTAATTTTATGAGTATGTCATTGTAGCCTGCAATGTATTTATCTACTGTGATTTTTTTCAGTTTGGTATATCAGTTGGTTTTAGTGTGGTCGTTAAAACGGAAACATGCAAAATATGACTTTAACAAGCCATTACGCGAAAACTATAAGAGATAAACAAATTTCATAAGAGCCAAATTTAGTCACATTTTGTGTCTAAAATAAGAAAAAAAATATGTAGTATAAAAAATACAATAATGATGATGAAAATTGTGGTAGATCGCGCCCTTAAAACTCCGTGTTATCGTGATCGGTTCAGTTAGAAACTTTAAATTTCACAATACATTCTGAACCAAACAGTTTTGCTAGCACAAGATGTTAATTACTACTGATTTCACATAACACCAAAAACTTTCAACTGATACTCCCGGGAGAGAACAGCTCGGACACAACTGCCGAAAACTCAAATTGAACTTTACATACTTAGTCAGGTAACACCAACTCTCATCTACAAATCAATCAAAAAGAAAGAGTGACGAAAATTATTCTGAATAAGTTAGCCCTCGAGCAGTGGAGTTCTGCAAGCTGATGCCTCAAAGAGGGGCAAAGAGAGTTGGAAACATTGCAAATAACTCAATAAGCCTTATTGATCATTCTGTCCAGAGTGGAGTGTTATAAAGTTACAGTTAGTTGTCCCATGAATGTTACACACTCAAACAAACTTCACAGAAATTATAAACAAACATTTTACTTTTATCAAATACTTTTATATACACTTCACAAATATATTCGGTTCCAAAAGTTAATATCAATACAGTAAACCCTCGATCTAACGACACCGCACATTGCCAGATAATTATGTTGTTTGAGCGCAGATGTTAGTCACGAGGTAATTAATTTTGATCCCCCTCCCCCCCCCCTTTTTTTATGTTAAAGTGAATTATTCTTTAAGTTAATGCAGAACAATACTGACTTAAACACATTTGTTCATTTAAATTATATTGTAGTATAATGAAAAGGTGTCGTCCAAATAAAATGGTACCCTATAATCCCAAAATTACACTACTCTTGTATCCAAAAACATAAACAATAAAAGTACCGCACAGTTTGGTGCCATGAATAATGCTCTAACTTGTTCATGAGCAGCTTAAATATTAAGTAAAAATGAATTAATTTATGGTAAAAATAATTGCAGACTATTTAAGTCAGAAAATATATCCTATAAAAATTGAAAATAACTTCACGTCGCAGAAAAAAATATTCTTAACTGCTCGTGATGCAACTCACAGCGCCGCAACTCACAGCACCGCTGGCCTACAAACTGATACCACACACGTAAATACAACCCTATCCTTTTCGTCTTAAAGTAGAATTAAATAGAAGAAACATTAACGCAACTTCTCATCACCACAAGATAAAGCTTGAGTACAGTCGATGTTATATATTACGAGCAGTAATAAAATAAAAACCTTATCAGCCCACATGTAGTATATGGGACTAAAAAGTATTTGCATCACAGGCCGTTTTTATGCTACAGTGAACTGCACAGCCACATGTCTCACGTGCTGAGCAATCAAAAACACAGCGGAAGTTGTCAAGGTTGAGCCAATTCTGATGCGTACAACCTGATGTGAAGCTAGAAAAAAAAGATGACAATGCTGAATTGTTCTTTTTTTTCCTTCTTCTTCTTCTTCATCTTCTTCTCTTCTCTTACTGAGTGCTATACTGGTCCTTTTTTTTTCACAGTGATGTAATGAGGTAAAAAAACAAACGTGTCACCTCTTCACCCCCCAACCCCCTGTGCCATCGACCCACACGGAAACAAAGATGATGGCTTGGAGAGAGTTGGAGAGGAAACACAAACAGAAGGCTCTGCTTTGCGGTAAGACAGGATGCCAGTTGCACACATGACCACCAGATAGTGTGTGGGGGCGGTGTGGCTGCAGCTGCGAAGTACGCTAGACAAGGCACGGAAGTTGATGTGCATGCACACAAGCAAAAACTGGCTTGTTCGCTGCTGCCGTGGACAGTCAGGAGGGCTGTTATCTATTTTTAGCAAGTGTGAAAGAGGAGTGCAGAGGGAGGGAGCATCAAGATAAGGCCGCCTTAGTCATCTCGTATCACATATGTTGATGTTGCGTCGGCGGTCTAATTCACCTGGCGGGCGCTTCAACTATATTCCAGCTACAGTTTCTAAAATTTTTTCACTGATTTTTTTTTTACAGCTGCATTATCACCAATTAACGATAACTGCAGTTTGTTATTGTATAATGTACGCAAAATTACTTTTAAATAACGTTTTGCTGCTATCTATTGCACTTTACTTACATTTGACCAACTTTTAAAATATTTATTTTTATTTTTCCATGGTTCCTGGAAATTATGTTGATAGATTGCAGATGTCATTAGATCCAATGTCGTTTGATGGAGGTTTAGTGTAGTGTAGGCATCCTCTCAAATGCAAGCAAACTGTTTCCCCCTTCATAATTTAATACATGATACTCATATCTATACAAGTGATACATAATGAAGTAGTTGCAGAAAAAGTTTTTGCATCAAAGTAAAAAATGTATGAAGAAATGTGTTAAATTCAGCCGGTTACATCAAAACACAACCCATACACTTTTACCATTTTATAACAGTCTACACAAGGAAGCCACAGTTTAGCTTTCAGAGGTAATTTTTTTACTGGTTTGTACAATTTATTGACTGTATCAAACTAAATTGAAAGCAACAATTTATTTTACGATTGTTATGAAATACTTAAAACTATGAGTTCCGGCAGTTTACGATTGAATTATTACAATTAATTCCACTTTCTTCAAGAAACAAAAGTTTATTTGGAGTACTCTTTATAAGGCTCAAGATGAAATTTTATTCTACACCAGCTAATCTAGTGACTTTTCATTATTGTCAAGAATTGTAGAATACCAGTAAATTGTAACAGGTTAACTCAAAAGTAATTTCATACCCTCTTTAAAAGAACTCAAACATAACTATTCTCCGTTCACTCTTAGTTGAGTTTTAGGATAAACAAAGCAAATTATAAACAAACATGTTCATTGGCTGCCGACCGCGTGCACTGTGATCTTGCATAAGAAATAGATCTTTGTTATCTGTCGTGTACATATAAATTTACCACTCCATCACTTAATGAGAGAGTTTTATTAACAAATATCTAAAATATACAGACGTTACAAACACAATCTACGACGCTATATGTTTATTACTTTAATTATGGTTAGCAGACGACACGTCCGTACAGTTGGTTCACGAGTTATTTAACGACTAACGCACTGCTAAATGTACGAGTTTCTTGGTACACTTGCCAGTATTTTGAGATGTATGATACTCTGAAGATACCAAAAGTTTAGTTCAGTAATAATTACCACAGTAAAAATAAGTCAGAAATATCACAATCAGGTATAATGTTTTATTTTTTTCAAAGTATTTTTGGACGTTAACGCGTCAATGTTGTGGTTACTGCAAATGTTTTCTTTCGTTCGTCCATTTTCCGTTCCAGTTCGTCCGATCCACAGCCACGTGGTCCGAACCAAAGTTCCTTGTTCTATTTTGTTCCGTCCTCGCGTCAGTTTATATTTACATCTCTTGCAGATTAGGTTATGTGATGCTGGACGTGAACAGTGAAAATGTCTTGCATGGTTTTTGAAACGTGAATATATGTCTTCATTATTGAACAAACTGTGGTGATGTTTATAAGGCAAGAATGAAATTCTCGCATAGCAATCTTTTGTGTATAAAAAAACAATACGTGTCATGAATTATCGACAGAATTGTTTGGTGATTCATAAAATGTAATTTTTCCAAAACGAAGTACAAAATAATCCAGGAGGACTTTACAGTAAGTTTAATCACTCATCTTGCTGACAACTTTTTTTCTGCATGTAATACCAAATTTTCGTTACGTTAACACCGGAATATTTGAATACAATTGTTAGTCATGACTTGACAATTACTATTAAATTTTGAAATATACAGCAATTACACACGATGTCAATATTTTTATCAAGTTTTTGTGTAATTTTTATTTCTCTACCTCGATAACACGTACGAAATTTTCACGCAATATTGTTTTAATATGTACGGAGTTGCTGTTTCCTATGATGCCGACTGTACACACTTTTGTCAGTTGGAAATAGTAAGTCGGTGCGACACACAAATTGAGCCAATTAGAAACTAGCGAAGTGCAATGATATTACTTTATTTGTTTACTTCAGAACTCAACTTAGAGTGAACGGAGTACAAAAACCATTTTTTTAAGTACATAACCATAACAAAAGCCCCGTTTAATGAACGTTTGGCCACTATTTCACCTTATTAACTTCGTAAATGCAACTTTCTTGCAATGAACCACACAATCAAATTACAACAGTTGTTTTCTGTGCAGCCATTTTGTTTTACTTATACTGAACACATTAATGTAACAATATCTTGACCAGCTAAGGACACGCAAGACCAGCACACAACTCCCATATAACATCCATTGAACATACAGTACCATATTTTAAGAACACTGCATACTGATATTGTTAAGGGGGATGGTGCGCCAAAGCAGAGAACTATCACAATTTTCGACATAACTTTTACTCCTCGCTTACTATCGAAAATCAAGTCTCGACAATCCGTAGATTACACTTCTGCACACTTTCTTACTTTATTACACAGTCAAAGACTATCTCATTTTTGGAGCACTGATGGCAGATAGGAAAAATTTCTCTTTTTCTTATCTGCCATCAGTGCTTTAAAAATAAGACAGTCTGTGGCTATGTAGTAATGTAATAAGTTGTACAAAAGTATAATTTCCAGAATGTCGATCCTTGATTTTCGATAATAAGCGAGGTGGAAAAGTTTTGTTGAAAATTGTAAAAATTCACTACTTTGGAGCACCAATGTCAATCATCAACTCACTTTAGCACACATTCTTCGAATATGAAGCTTTACTAAAAATATTTTTTATGTTTGTAAAACTGAGCCAAATAATTTCTCGACTTTCCAAACTAAAAAAAAAATGTCAATTGATGGACGTCTAAAAACTGTTACAACTTTAAAACTTTCAGTGCAATCTTAAAACCTCAGGTAAAACAGGTAAATCATAAAAATCGCCACGTATGTTACTGTATAACATCGCAAATGAAAACCTTATGCAGCACTAAAACCAAACTTCAAACACAACCATGCAAAACAGATGCAACTGACTTACTACTTCCGTCAGCTGTCTCAAACACAATATATTTCTGCTATCCTGTAATGACACATTCATTTTCAAGTCATTCCTTGTCTGAGTGGATGTTTCCTCAAAACTTGATCCAAAGATTTTACTCCATACTTTTCGAATGTTATTAATTACTTTGGTGCAATTTTTTAAGTTATAAAACTTTAGTTCTGCATGGAACAACAGGTTAGTAAGAATATGCTCTAACTGAATTACTTCATTTTTTCTCTGGTAAATGTAGGTAAGTAAGTGACAAAAATTATGAGGTTTTAACACACAAATTACAAGGCTAATGTAAAACACCCTGCTTCCATTGTGAGTAGACAAACCACATACAGGCATAATTGACCTAAACAATAATGTACAGGATGAAATAAGTAGACTATATTGAAGTAAATTTGAAGTTGCAATAAAAGCCCAAACAATAACTGAAAACAATTATATAAGAGAAATAACCTACACAAGCAAACATTTAATTTCATAATTTATTATGGTAAAAACATTAACTACAGCAGAAAAATAATATAAGAGACTTGAAAATGTAAATTTTCACACTATTGACTAACTGAAATGACCTGATGTGATGGTTACTCACAGAGACAATATGTGACACAACTTACCACTCCAGGATCATGCCTCCACTCTCCATCCACATAGAACTTATACTGGTGTTCTCCCTCTGGTAGGTCTATGATCGTAACAAAGTCCCCATGACTGCAAAAAAGTGCCCCGTATTAAACAACACACACAGAACAGAACAAGCTACAGCTGCTTACAATTTCTCACCTTACATTACTCATAAAATTCTGATGTTGAATGTTACAACACAACTTCAACCTGCTTTAAAATTGCTTGTAAAGCACAGTATCAACAGCATGGTTCATTTTTCTTAAGATATTTACAATGCCACAACCTGTTAGTTCCGACAGTGCAACACGACAAGCTAGTACCACTGTTTACACTACTAAATAATACACAATGTTTAACAATACGACTGTTTTCATCCGATAAGTGTTTCATGGTTGTCTGAAAAAAACGTACTGACTAGTGAAGCGCTACCTATACACATTCTCTATGGAAGAAAAAAAAATACACAAGTTATGTCTTGCATAGGTACTGTGTGCATGTGTGCGCATGTGGTGTGTTTACGGTGTGTGCATGATGCACGTGTGCATATGTGTGCATGATGTGCATATGATATGTATGCATGGTGTGTGGCGCATGTGAGTGTGTGTGTGAATGTGAGTGTGTGTGTTGTGTGTGTGAGTGAGTGTGTGTGCAAGTGAGTGTGTGTGAGTGAGCGTGTGAAGGTGGGAGAGTGTGTGTGAGTGAGCGTGTGAAGGTGGGAGAGTGTGTGTGAGTGAGCGTGTGAAGGTGGGAGAGTGTGTGTGAGTGAGCGTGTGAAGGTGGGAGAGTGTGTGTGAGTGAGCGTGTGAAGGTGGGAGAGTGTGTGTGAGTGAGCGTGTGAAGGTGGGAGAGTGTGTGTGAGTGAGCGTGTGAAGGTGGGAGAGTGTATGTATCTCTCTCTCTCATTCTCTCTCTCTCTCTCTCTCTCTCTCTCTCTATATATATATATATATATATA